>JACWBX010002714.1:13871-30030 GCA_014622435.1 Polypedilum pembai | reverse complement strand
GAAAGTAATTGAATAGCAGAATACGACTTTTAGTACAATTGATCTTATTTTGATCCAATAAAGTAATTGGATTGAGTTGAGAATCATATGAAGAATCTATCATTCCAGAGAAATGTTAGAAGCATTATCTTCAAATCATTTTCTTAGAGACATATCTGCAATCTACCAAATTCACTAAAACATTTTCTATAAACTTAAAACTCAGCAGTAAAACTACTTTTATGTTTAAAGTTTAAATTGTATCTTCATATTATTTCAAAGTATTATCAAAATCTACAAAAAACTTTGTTATGAAGTTTTCTTCTTGAATAATATTCAAAATCTATTCAAAAAGATAAAATGAAGTTGTAAAAGTTGTTAATTTTAATTAAAACTTATCGTTTCGAAATAACGGTCAAAAAAGAATTCAAAATAAGAGAGCGCTCTATCAAATTTGTTTACATGTGTTCAGAAATTTTTCATTAGAAATTGTTTTTCGCATATTATCAATTTTATCATCAATATAGCACAATATAAAGTAGTTTGTGCACGCCTACATAGTGTAACAATTCATTTAAGAGAAACCGCGAGTCTCTAGCTATTGTAGTTTTTGAGATCTCAGCCACCCAGCCGAACAGCCGAACGGCCGAACAGCCGAACAGCCAGCCAAAGTGAATATAATAGCGTATTTTTTTCCAAAAATGCGCTAAAAAACTGATGTCGAATAAAAATTAAGGGGAACTTTATGAATGAATAAAAATTAAAGCCTTTTTTCCCCTTTCTTTAACATTCTACGTCTTCAACATACAATTTCCTCTAAAGGAAGGCTCTTTATTTAACCTATTAATCATTAGAAGGAATAAAACACTATGAAAGACGTGACGAAGTTATTAAAAGCTTCATTTTGGCACTTTATTTTGCTCTCATCTCCATTCATACTTTTCCACCAAACATCCTTTATCTCTTGCGTCAATATTCTTCTCGCTTACAAGGGTAAAACTCTGTTTTACACTGTCATCAACAATTTAATTTTTTTAGTCTCGAGGTCAGCGAAATATAATTCATATGCAAAATTGAGCTTCGATCTGTGTATACAAATATGAAACCTACTACGTGATGCTACACGTGGAGTCGAATGTGTCTGCAATAAATAAATATTGGCTACCTGCTGCCAGTATCAACATGCTTACCTAAAGGGAAATTTATCTATTTTCCACTCTTTATAGTTGTCATACAAACACATTCATATTCGAGAGAATTTCAATTTAAAAAAAGCAAATGACTGAGAAAAAATATGTGAAAAATTTAAAGTATGAGTAGTTAGAGATAAAGCATAGGATATTTCATTCAACGAAAAGAAAAAAAGAACCTTTTGTTCGCTTTCTTCTTTTTTTGCTATGTAAAGAGCTTGTATGATACATAAGTTTAAGCTAAAACTTTTCGTTATGTTATTGCAACTCACTTTGCACATGAACAAACTACGGAAATTGAAATATATTTAATGTCTGTAGGAAAGCATTTGTATCTATAAAAAAAGCGTCGTAGAAAACTGGGATATGACTGAAGAAAAATGTGAAATATGATACTTTGACACTGATACAAGAGGTAGATATTTCATTCTTGGGATCATTATTAAAAAAAAGTTTCAATTTCGACAAAAAACTTTGCATTGATAACAAGTTTTGCCCGAAACCACATGAGTTTCCACAACAACCCCAATTTCATTAAATTTATCAATATTAAATTAGATACCTTCATTTTCTTTTTCTCTCATATTCAATTCTTTCAAACAGTGTGTAAAAGAAAAAAATAAATTATGAGACTAAAAGTTTTCCTTTTACGTAATATATTAAAAAATTTTGTTGCAAGCAAAAAGAAAGAAAAAGTTCTAAGAAAATATTTTCATAATGAATTTTTGTAGAAACTATTGCAATTTGACAGAATTTTTTTTTAAATTTTAGTATATAGAAAATTTTTCATTATATTCGCTTATCAGAAAGAATACTTCTTCATCCGCGAAATAATCAACTTGTGAACAGATAGAATGTTCTCTTTTTTTATATTCTTGCATAAGACTTGTAGTCGTAATAATTCACACTGAAGATAGATTCTCGTGTGGGATATAAAAGTGAATTCAGAACATTTATTTATGACGACGTTGACAAAAGTTTTTTTTTTCATGTGCAGGCGAAACTGACAACACATACACGTGGGTGTGGTACCTTGAATTTCACAGTCGTTATTCTCAGATCCTTCACACTGTTTCCATCCTCCTAACAGTGACTTTAGCTATTTGGCGATATATTGCTATTAAGTAAGTACCAAAATTACAGGACCTTACAAAGCACACTAGTATGCAATTCACCCTATTTATTCATGTCAAGATCTTATCATGTATGATTTTATAATTATTGGTCTTTTTTGCTCAGGCATCCACATGGCGTATTAGGCAGTGTTGCCCAGAATCATCATGGCAGAGCGATTTTTATATGCTTCTTACTTGCACCCATCCTTTGCTTACCAACCTTTTTTGTCTTTGAAATAAAAAGCAAAAAGGATATTGGAAGTGCCATCAATCTTTACTATCTCGATGCAAATGAAGATTCAAAACTTTACAGGTAAGTAAACAGTTGAGAGGTTAATTTAATTTTATTTTATTATTCTCTGACAGTCAGTTAGCAATAAAAGAAAAAAAAATTGTTTTCATAATTGCCTTAGACAAATAAAAATGTTACAATGAAAGCTCCACAGACGGTATCATTCTTGTGGAATTTTTATAAGCCAAAATTGTTTGTTTCATAAAAAAAATTCCATTCTCTTCATTTTTTTTACTCTTTTATACCATACTTGAACTGAAATTTTCCCTTCTTATAACTCTAGAGTAACATATGATACTCTAAATTAATTTTTTTACTGTTTTTGAAAACGTGTGTTGAAGTTTACCACATAAAACAACAACAGTATACTTTACCTTAATTCTCTCCCGATATTTATCTTCTTTTCCCTCTCGGAAATTACAGAAATTCTATTTTTATTGTATAAAGATGAAATCGCTCGCAACAGTACACAATTTCGATTCGCCAATTTGCTTTTAACCCACAATGTCAACAATGCGAGTGGAATTTTGATCGATTTCTGATGACCATTTTTGTGACATTTTCATCAACAAACATTGTGTGTATAGTTAAAAATTAAATTAAAAACGTGACAAATATGCGCCGAACAAAGTCATACATTTGATGTGCTGATTGAAAATAGTGCAGCGTCACCAATAGAATAAAAAACTGTTCTACATAAACTGAATGCAAAATCAACCCCATTATTATGCTCTTTTAGTTTTTAACTTTACACTTCTATGAAAACAATTAGCATCAATTTATTGGCAAACTTTCTCTCATGTATTTCCCTAGAACTATCTAGTCATTTGAGGACAATTTAATTAATTTCTTTCACTCTCTTTCTTTCACTTTGACAGATTCAATTTCTGGATTCATTCAGTTATAATAAAACTGTTGCCGTGCATTATATTGACTATAATTAGTTTCGTACTAATTGATGTGCTGTGTCGTGCCAATAAGAGAAAATTGAAACTGAAAGGATACAATACGCCAGCGGGAACAAATGGACACAGGTAATTATTATTTTTTATTTATATTTGAGGTCTCTAAAGTCAATCTTTACTAAAATGCTTTATTTTATAAAGAAATTCAAAAATTGACAGAAGAACAGATCGAACGACGATGCTTCTGGTAGCAGTGCTCTTATTATTTCTGATAACAGAATTTCCGCAAGGGATCTTGGGTCTTCTAAGCGGTATTTTAGGAAAATGGTAATCTCAAGATTTCATGAATAAATAAATTGACCCAAATCTTATCCAATTTTCATCACCATTTAACAGTTTCCTCAAGCGCTGTTATGCCCTCTTCGGCGAAATGATGGATTTATTAGCCTTAATTAATGCAGCCATTGGTTTTGTGCTGTATGGAAGTATGTCAAAACAATTCCGTATCACGTTTAAATCATTATTTCTGAGACAGCGACTTATTAAGGCCGAGACTACGCGAGTGACCAATGTCAATCACACAACGACTAATGTTTGACGAGCAGTGAATCTTCTCCGTAGAGCTTTAGGCGCAAAAATTGTAGCAAGTGAACAACAGTGAGTCAATAAACTTTTACTCTCTTTTAGTGATCATTCTTATGTGAGTAGCTCAATGATTATTTTTCAGAACGAACAATGAAACACCCTCTTTGCAATTGCACGATAAGGATCAAAGTAGCTGCTAAGATTACAAAACTTTTCTCTTTGACGAAAAGTAATTGAAATTTTGAAGAGAAAAAATTTGTATATAAAAAGATGAAAATCAAATTTTCCTAAAAGGCCTAACGAGGTCTAGTCGTGAGAGAACAAAAAAGTTTTCCTTCCGTCTTTTCTTACTTTAAAAAATTGTTTTTCGATAAAGCCTCGGAAACAGAAACACAGATAAAGTTGTAATTTTTCATTTAACGCTGTTTTATCATGCAAAAAATCTCCATATGAGAATTTTCGCGAATTTTAATGTTATTTTATTCTCTCATTTGCACCTCATTAATTTTCATAAAATTTTAAATAATTCATATTCATAAGAGCATCATCACAATATCATACATATAGATATATTGAAAGTTTTCAATCAATATATTTGAATATGATAATTGGTTATTGTTTATCCTAGACTATAATAGCTGTCGATATTTAATTCACTTTTTGTAAATGTTTATTTATGTCGTGTTCTGAAAGTCAATTTCAACAATATCATTACTAATTGGACTAAAAAATTAAATGCAAGGTTTAGATACTGTTGCTTTGCTTGATATTCATCTTCATGTAAATCATTATTCAAATGAATAATTGCTTAATTTTAATTCAAGGTTTTTACTTTGTTTTCATAATTTATAAAGACAAGATATTATTTTAGTAGAATGGTTGTAAACAACAACTAATTTTAGAAACACTACCTTGAAATAGATTTTTTTCGAATTTTCGTGATGTAAATTCCTCCCTCACATTTGTCATCTTTGAATGAAAAAAATATGTTGATGATATACCAAATTCTCAATGCCAACGTCAATCATTCTCATATTTCAATGTATTTTAAAACCTACTAAAAAATGGGATTTGATTTGATCAAATGTCAAACGGAAACATCATCTAAAAATCAGCCCATTAATGATGTAAAACTTCCTGTGATGAATAAATAAAATAGACTTCTTTGTTCCTAAGCAATCGAGCGTTTTACAGTTACTTTCATGTTTTTGCTCACAGACATACAAACACTTTTATGTTGTATGAAAAGCTTACCTCAAAGCAAGAAATTGAAATTTTATCAATAAATTGAATCACAATGTCAAAAAAAAAATATGAATATATTGGGAGCTTATTAAAGCAGGTAGTATCTAAACCTTGAGAAGAAGCTAGATCATCAAAAGAATGAGCTATTATCAACTGATTAAGTTAAAGTCACATAAGGATTAAATGTTTCATGAACATCAATAAGTGTAGTTATTGTAGAGAGCGAAAAATTCTGTATAGTATTCCATAAAACTTTTTGACGCACTCTCGCATTAAATATACAATACAAAAATCCAATATATATTTTTCAGTTAAGAGCCCACAAAACAAATATATATTGTGATTTTTATTAACCACAACAAAGAAACTCCTCAAAGAACACAGGAAAATTTTTGATTTAAAAGGAAGTCGCGCGAGTGTAGGAAGTAGATATACATGTGGCATAGCAAGTAGAGTAAGAAGATTATTAGCTATATTTATCAAAATTCAATCTGTATTTTTCAATTCACAGTATTGTATTATATATTGTATTATTCTAAATCGAATAAGGTGAAATAATATTTTTCTGCCATAAAGTAACACAACAAAATACATACAGGTGCATGTTGATAGAAAAATGAAAATGTTTATGGATAAATAAAGAAGATTATTGTGATAAAAAAAACAATGTGTTTATATTTTTGAGGACCTTTTAAGGCTGCTCCTTGTCTTTATTTCGAAATTGATATGGAATTTGCTAGTTTATATCTATCCTTTATAGTACATATTGATACTGAGTAACCACCATCATCATATGGAACAAAAACCATATACTATAATTTAATTGACATTTGTGTAGGGAGAATTCCTTTCACACATCATTTGATGTAGATAGAATTGGTGAATGGTGCATGACAAATCATGAGAAGTTTCTAGCTCCTCTACTTCATGTACCCTTTTATGTTGTCATGATATTTATCTTCTTGAGGTTTACATGCTCTTTCCTAGAAAAAAGAGATAGATAGGTGTGTGTAATTTTTTCTTTTTTAAACAACATCAATCGTTAAACATATAGCTCTTCGTAATGCAGAAAGATTACAAATCATACATGAAAATCCCTAGAAAATATTATGTTATGATGATGATGATGCATGTTGTTGTCAACAAAGAATTTTATGTCAAAGGAGAATACTCTTCACTTGAAATGGACTTAAATATTCTACATTGATGAAATTGACAAATTTAAGTACATTGCTGACATATTTATTACAATCATACTCTTCTGCTGTACGGTAAATTATTTCAGCACAAAAGTAAATAGTTTCAATAATTTATTACAGAAATTTTCGTTTTGCTCAATTAAATATTTATCGTTCGAATGCATAATATAATTTCTTTCCATTTAAACTTGTTTAAGACTGACTGGAGAACATTAAAGAAACACTTTTTGAAAGTTATTTTTATAATTTCAGAAGCAAATTTAAAAATTTTTAAATGTATTGAAAGGAATTTTAGCGTAAATATCTAAAAAGCACTCAGCATGAGTATTTCTGAAAGGTTTTTTTTGGTGCTTTCTAAAAGTTTGCGTATACAGAGAATTTTAATTTCCGAATGGATTGAGTTCTTACATAGAAAAATTCACGCTCCAGTTATGATATGTCTAAAGCAGTTTACTTTTTTACAAAGTGAGTTTATCAAAATAAATTGCACGAATATCCTTCAAAGAGTGCTTTCTAAAGCTTTTCATGAAATTGTACACCACTGACAGCTCATAAATCAGTTCCAAAATTCTTTACTTTTTTTAAAAAAATTCAATCACAGTGCCAGCATCAACATTGATTATGACGTCAAACTTTGTACTGAATCAAAGAATTTTCTTATATTTAGTGACAAATTGAATATGTGTATGACATCTACAAAAGTAAGTTAATTCAAAAATAACTTTGTGACATCATAACTTGAGGATTGGCATGGAAATGCATTTAAGTATAGTCTAGACTACTAAACAAAAATCAGTTCATAATGTATGTTGATACTCATACAAAGTGGCTTTCAAATATTAAATTTGAATAATAAAGCTGTTGCTGTTGTCATAGTTCGTGTTTCAACATCGCAACTTGATTCCAACCCTCTCACGCTGCCATTCACTCTCCATCTCGTTTGAAAATTTTATTTTATTTTTTTCGGTTCTTGAGCACATAAATCATAACTTTCGTATTGTTTGTTGCGACCCTTTTCAGAGAAAGTGAGTGAGAAATGAAAAAAATGGTAAATGATAAATATAAAAAAGCACCATAAACATCATTATGCTGAGTAGAGATACTTTTAATAAATAATGCAAAATACCCAAATTTTTTGTCATTTTTATATATTTAATGAAACCTCATCAAACAAAAATAAATTCAATCAATTTATAATGAACATATACCACCAGTTGAGCTTGTTTACATTTTTGCATTTTCGTGGCTTTATGTTCACTCAAGCGTGTATTGTAATGTGAATAAAATTATTTATAAAAAGCCAATCTAAATGTTAATTAACAAAAAAGTCATTTAAAAATAGCGAGAATATGAATATGCAAGCGCATCAGTTTTGGTTGGTTGTAAACTGTTGCACTCTCAGCAAGTATGCTGAAAGATTTAGTTATTCAACATTTCAAAGAAATACGTGATGTTTATTTCTTCTGTGTGTATAATAAAAATGTTGTTCATACGTCTGCAAACGAAAACCAGTTTGATGAAAAGAAATGAATACTGACGTCACAAGTCGACAGCATTAGTGAGTAAGAAAGCTTCGAAATACACTGACATACTTTCCGTTAGTTGTATGTATACTCTTTAATACTCTTTACCAATGTGTTAGCTGTTAAATCACATTTAGTCTTTTGGAAACTCTTGAAACTCTAACATTTCATTTCTCATATAATCATGTACGACTGTTATTGACGGAATATTTAAACAAGTGTGTGACTTGACAAAAAAAGAAACTTAAGAATATATTAAAATTTAAATAAATTTACAAAAGCTATCAATAAAAACAAGTTTTTAGTGATGTTAAAATCATCATAGCGTAAAGTTAATTTCAGCAATGTATCGTTTAGATATATCTGACACATTTCTGTTGTTCTATTTGTTTATTGCCAAGTGAGTATAATGTCTTACTTAATACTTATTTTGTCACAATAAATTTTCGCTTTCTTTTGTAGAATTCTCCCCGCTCTAGTCACATACTTTGCTGACAAGTATTTTAAAATTAAAATTAAGTTCAAGTCATTGTCAGTACTGAGTGCGAGTGTACAAAATGTTACAATTAAATGGTCATCTTGCGAAATAGTGAGTATTATATTAATATTAAATTAAACAATTGTATAATTTATTGGTTTTTAGAACATTGGAGAAATTGCGTTAAAAACAAAGTTCTTTAATAGTGATTTCAAAAGACCATTGTGTTTATATTTAGAGGACGTCATAATTAGTCGAACACATGATAATAACAAAGTCAACAGCATTGACCGTTTGCAAAAACACTTCAAGGTTAAAGTCAGTTATAAAACCAATGTTGATGATGATGATGATCAAAAATCAAGATGGGCTAAAAAACTTCAACTTCACATAAAAGAAATCATCTCGCCTATCGTTATGATGATATTAAAAGTAATCACTCAATTATTATGATCGAAAAGGAAGCAGAATGTAATGAGAAGATTTCTTAATCATCTCGACAACTTTTCTTCTTCTCATCATGAAAACGACATTTCAATTGGCAAAGTTTTTCCTTAATCTGTTCTTCTTTATCATTTCAGTTTCTTCAATTCCGTATGAAGAATTTATCGATGACAATATTGAATGATGAAGGTGGTCCAGTGTCAACAGTTTCTATGTACAATATTGAATTACTTTTTGATGGATGCGTAATAAGACAAAGACGTACATTTCTTATTGCTTTAGCCCTTCAGCACATCAAAGTAAGTCTATTTTCAATGACATGTAAAACGAAAATTTACGATTGTCACTTTTTGTCAATTCATCTAGTTAGAGTTTATTGCGTACAATAAACAGAATCCTTTGCGTAGACTTGAGCAAGCATGTTTAGCTGAAATTTTTCTTGATCTATCACTTGAAGCAGAAATAATTTGGGAAAATAAAAATTTGATTTTTGAGGTGAGTTAAATCTTTTGTGTATCAAGTAAATATGTCTGCATTCGAGAAAATTTTTCATTCAAAATTTCTGTTTTTCCGCTTTTCATAATTTTTCGTGATTTTGAAAAAGCAAAGCTGCTTTCATTTCAAAATTTATGTTGTTATGATGCGAATAATGTATTTATTCAACATATATCTGCTTATATCTCACATAAATCTTGTACTTACTCTCAAGGTAGATATAATTTTTAACCAACAACTTTATGGGCTTTTATAAATCATCTTCTCGAGGGCCTTTTACATTCTCGTCCATCATCGAATATGTGCTACACATACACAACAAAATAAGATTTTTTTATGCTTTTTTCCTAAGTATATTCTCATCATATGTATAAAAGTGTAGGTTTTTGCGTGAAGTGAACAACAAGAGAGGAGAACTGAGTCGTCATACTTTCATGATTTGTTCATTCTATGCTCTACTGATTTAAATAACAAATTATAAACGAAGCGTTAGCATATTTTCAATCGAGTCATACAAATTATGTTACACAGGGAGATGGACACGGTGGCGAAAACTTGAAAATTTTTTCGCCCCAAAATTTTATTTTTAAAAAAATTTTACATCGTTCATTTTCTGTCTTTTTTGAAATCGCGATCTCAAGAGTTTCAATGAAAAAATTATAAAAAGGGGCGAAAGCTTTTTGCCTCTTTTTAGATTTTTTCGCCTTTTCGCCACCATATCCTTCCCCTTGAAAAAAATCAAAATTCTATAAAAATAGAATAAATTTTCATTGAAATTCGTGGAAAATCTATATGATGCAAGTGAATGATAAATGAGAAAGCACATTGTATGCAAACTTCAAGTATTTCTTCATGTTCAATTGCTCATTTGACAGATTTCAAAAATCACATTCAATATCTCCCTTCTTTCATCGACCCTTATCCATATTATTCAATATTTGATTGACTTTAAGATCAGATCGAATGTTACAATACAATTGATTGCGTGTGTGGAGATGTATGAGAAGAATTCGATAAAATGAAAAAATGGGAATCTGAAAATAGTCATAAAATACATTCATTGTTTTTGCGTTGTAAATTTGACGTCAATTGAGCTTCTATAAAAATAAAAGTCAATTTGAATGAAAGTGAGAAAGATTTTCAACTTTGATCGATTAAATTTTCAATTTTGTTATTTCAGAAGCAGCACGTGTGTGTTAGTAACGTACAAGTCACGTTTTATGGAGGGCTCTTTGACATAATTGAACACGCGATGCTGCATACAAAGAGCAGCAACACTCTAGACAACGTCACTGATGAGTGGCATCATCATCAACAACAGCAGCAACAGCTGTCAATCAATGAACAACCCACGCAAATGGAGGTATTAATCAGAAAATTAACTCCACACATCACGTCTATTCATGTGGAACAAATTGAAGTGAAATCACTCAATAAAGAGAGCTCCTATCACTATCACTTGCTGCTCTATAGTATTGATGCAAAGGTAAAGACTAAACATTATAATACTAATAGTAGTAACAGCACTAGTATGAAGGCAAAAGTCGCAAATCTCAGGATATATACGCCTTCGCACGAGGTGCTCTACCTCAAACAGCTTACGGCAGACGTTCGAATCAATGACGATGGGATTGTTAGGGGTTCGCTAACATTTGATACTATTGACGTAATCTATAGTCACGAAGACATTTATGGATGGTTTTTAAAAATATTTACCGCCGGCATGAAGTCGAGTCGCAAAGAAATGATACTTAGAGCCATAGAAATGGGTAATCAGAAGTTTATTGAGTTTTGGCACTCACAATTCATGCAGCACATTTTTGCTCGTATTATTCTCAATTTTTGTGTGGAACTTCGCAATATTACTTTTATTCTTGAACTTGATGATCAGATTTCCTCAATCAATGCTGAGAAAATTAGATTGCAAGTGAGTCAGTCAGATAAACTGCGAGAATCCTCGTATGAAAACTACACAATGAACTTGTTATTTGGAAACCGTCACTGGCACGTTGACACGATGAGTGAAAGTTCATTGTGCTGGTATATGGGATCAAAATATCCCAGTAGTGAAAGCAAGTCTCCATATGTTCGAGGAAGTGCTCTATTTTTAGGAAACGCATTCTTTCGTCTTGGTAGTAGTCACAGTGAAGACTTTAAACTGAGTTTACGTATCAATACATTGCGTACAGAATATAGCAATAAACTTACACAATTTGCTGTACAGTCAGCAAAGTCTTTTAGGGCTTTCATCAATTTATTCAGTCAGTTAAAAAGGAAGAAAAATACAGAAGAGGTCAATGCTTTTGTTCATCCAAGCGAGAAATCATCCCAAAAAGTTTTGAAACAGTTTCTAGCAAAAGTTTCTTTAAACCTCAAAATTGTCGACTGCTCCTGCTTCTTTATCAACCGACATGAAGTTTGCACATCTATTAACCTTTTGAATGTCCTCTCTACCGACAATTTCAATTATCATTTGGATACTTTGTCAGTATCGACAATTGACTTTCGCAAATGCGACAGTTTTCTGTCAGATTTAGATGAATTTTCAACAACTTATATTAGCACGTGTCTGTTGAAGGTGAAACTAGAGATGGCAGATCAAATACAATTATGCATAGACTTTGCAGAAAAGCTCGACTGCTCGTGGAACGCTCACTTTTTACGTCACACACTTTCTCTTGTTCGTGATTTTCGTCGATTTCGAAGAAATATAGAAGAAGCTCTTGAAATTGAGCCAGATAATAAAACGCTTTTATCTTCATCACTACCTCTTGGACTAGATATTAAAAAGTTGCGTAATATTAGCGTTAAGCATGCTGATGTTAATGTTGATAAGTTAATGTTATTAATTAATGAATTGTCTGGTGAAAATTTATTTTTTTACAATTATTTCCATTAACAATCTGTCAATTACTCTTTTCATTTATTGTTTATTGGAAATTTAATGTTTTATCATTGTATACTGGACATACAGAGTAGAAATTGCAGTACTGGAAAAGATGTTGGCTTGAGCACAATTACCCTCTTTTTTTTTTGTTCAAAGACTCTTAACAAAAGAAGATTGAAAATGAAAATGGTAATCACAGATGTAAATACTTGAATAATTCTGTACAAAGATTAATTAGATAATTAACTGATGTTTAAATTAATCACAGAAGGCAGTAATCTTTAATAAAATGAAATCTCTATTTTATTTTCAAAAATTTATCAACAAACTTGTCGCATGTGTTATCTGTGTGGTTGGCTATAACTAAAATGATAGCAAGGTTTATTAGGATTCATAGAGTAGGATTATTTGGATGGAAATATTTTGCTTCCAAGCGTTTCAGATTTAAAAAAAAATATTTTTAATGAAGAATTTGTCGAAAATTGTTCTTAAAATAGTATAACAATTTTTTCAGAAGCCAAAAAAATTTAGTTAAATTTTTTTGTTAACAATTATCGGTTCAATTTATTTTGACCTTACTGTTTAGGTCAAAAATTATCTGGAAAAATATTTCAATCAAAATATTTTGTGTCAAAAAATTGTCGAAATTTCCATCCAAATCACATCTCTCGAAACTCATAATAAAATCAAATATTTTCTACGAAATATTTGAAAGGCATTTTGTCTATTCACATAGCGTTAATCTCTGTCAAAATTTCACTTCATCAACACTTATGTGAGCTTCAATCTAATGCGTGATGTTTAAACAATTTTTTACAAGAATTTTTTGAACTTGATTTTCATTTAAAACATCCTGAGGACATGGAAGCACGTGTTTTCTCTTTCCCCAAATTTATTTGCTGTCTCGTTTTAAGGTCTTCCCTCAATTAAAAGTTTTCTTCATCTCAGTTTCAATTCATTGAATTCTTTGAACGTATTTATGTAGAAAGCCCTTAAATAAATTGAAATTCAACGACCTTCTCTCAAATATTTTTATTGGAGTAAAGATTTTTAACATTCTGTTTTTTGTTAAAGTAAATATGTCTTGCATCAATTCGTTATTTATTCCGGAACAACAGTTAGAAAAAATATTAATTTCGTCTGTATTGAAGAACATAGAAAAGCGGAGAAAGGAAGAACCTAATCGCCAAATATTATTTTAATCGTTCATTCACATCCTTCTTCACTTTATGGAGAGTAGAACATGTTTATGGCATTAAGAAAAATACCCACGCGAAGGGCTAGACAATAGAAAAGCGATATCGCTATTTTATAAGTCCTTTTTGTAGCAGCAAGTAAAGCTTTTGTCACATAATGATGGCACTTCAAACCATCGAAATTCAATTAGGCGACGGCACAATATCTTTTTTTATTGAATAATCTTTTTTCGGATATACTTTGTTATTTCTTGTTGCTATTCGATAATTTAAGTACCATCAAGTGCTACGAAGAGGGATTTTCAAAGTGATCTATTTTTGTGACATTCAATTTTAGACAATGTAGAGCTTTCTGACAGAAAAAAATGAGTGAGGGTGGACGTCTTTCAATAGCTAAAAAGGGCTTTTCTCTTCTTCTTCTTCTTTTGATTAAAGAAAACAAAATGCATTATGTCTTGTCTACAATTCATTTTCTTGTTCCAAACCCTTCCATTAGCACTTAAAAACTTTTTGACTTAAAATTTTCCAAATCGATTACCTTCCCAAATGATGTCACTCGAATAACCAGTTAACGATTAACCTTAATTAGTTATACACTCAATATCAATTAACAGCGCTTGTGGTATGAGATTAGATATATATATTTGCCAAAATTTCTGCTTGCTATGTGCGGTATGCTTCAGTTAATTAACATCACATCTCTCTCCTATGTTTTTTTGGCTAAACACACTGATAAAGCTGTCATGGTGATGTGATGTGTTAAAATCAAATGTAATTGGCAGGTTTTGAATGAACATCGAAGGGTGGTAATGAAGTAATCATGAGAGAATTGAATTTTACATTTTTGTATGAACTTTGTTGAACTTTTGAATTGAATAACGAAGCATCTATTAACAAATTGTTAATATTTATGCAAATGAAATGTCAAGTTGAGTTTACACTGTCTGAGCATAAAGTATATTTGAAGTCATCACAAAATGATTATATTTAAAAATTTCCTCTCTTATTTCTATTTCTAAAAAAGTCTTTGGAAAATTCAATCTGATACGCTTTTGCAATATTTACAACATGAGAGATTTTAAAATAACTTATTTTACTCATTTCTTTTGCAAATATCATCATTATTCCATTAAACAATGATAAATAATTAATGTTTTAAAAAGTCTCATTTTTAATTTTTTTTTCATATAACATCATGATACCGATATGAAAATTTTTGCTGCTTCTAGGTACTAAATATTTGATGAATGAGCTTATTTCCATCTGATTTTCGAAAATGACGTCATCATTTTCGTAAATTTACGAGAGAGAAAAGAGAGAAAAATTTTATTTTCTCATTCTCTATTTTTTTAGACTTTTCTTGTTTTAGGATTTAGCTATTTGTATGATTGATAGCAAAAAATTATCATTAACTAAACCCAAATATCCTGCAAATGCCTGATATAATTATGAATATCTGATTAGAATCTTCTCACATTACAAACTGCCTATGTATAATTCAACACAAAACGCAAAAAGTTTCTTATGTTGTTGGTCACAACATGAAGATGTAAAAGTTTCTTGGATTTCAGTTTAGATAATTAAATAAATGTACGAAATCATATTGTTAGTTTGGTCACAACAGTTGCCCGAAGGTTTTTCTCTCAAGTTTCTCTTAAGTATCATCAAAATATATTTTCAAGTTCATAGAGGAGGCGGCAGCGAAGGTGAAAGTTTGTTAGTTCAGCGATGCGATATTTTCATGTCTTTAGATGTGGATTATATAGACAATGTTTGCTTTAAGATTGCGGAATTTTCAATCTCTAATTTTGTCTGTTAAAAACCCACAGATTTTTCCAGCTGCTTGGCATCAAATGGTAGCAAGGCTGTTTATTTTTCTTGTATTTGTATTGCGAGATAAGTTTTATTGTTCTCGCTTCCTCCCATATTATTTAAATGATTATACAAAATCCTTTATAATCTTCTTACTTACACATGTATTTATATGATAAATTCATATTTTAACAAATATTTGTGTGTTCATTCGCGCAATTCTTGCTCCCAATTCATTTTGTTTCAATGATTTATCCAAAGAGCATGAAAACAAACGTTTGCAAATAGCTTAAGAGAATTCAATTTTCATTTATTCGCATATCCATATCATATGTAGGCTTTTTCCTTTCGGGAATATTCCCGGGAATTCCCGACTTCGGGAATGACTCCATACAAATTCAAACAAAATTTTTGTAGAAATTTTTCAAATTTTTAGTAAATTGAAAATATTTTCATATATTTTCTTAAATAATGAACAAAAATACTATAAAAATTCAAAATCAATCATTTTTAATGGGATTTAAAATTATCAGTAAAAATTTTTAAAAATTTTGGTGGTTTTCATAGTGTTTTTGACTCATTCCCGTTCCCGATCACTCATTCCCGTTCCCGTTCCCGTTCCCGGAAAACTCAATTCCCGGGAATTGGAAAAAGCCTATCCATATGTTCATTTACTTAAAAGTAGATCAAATAGCAATTTTATTCAACTCTGTGACAGAAGTGCGTGTTCATAATATTATTGCGCAATTTTACTTTCATGGTTGTCATTTTAAGAATTAATTGGCATCCTTGAACTTCATAACAAAAATAAAAA
>JACWBX010002714.1:3048-13851 GCA_014622435.1 Polypedilum pembai | reverse complement strand
CGCAATTCTTGCTCCCAATTCATTTTGTTTCAATGATTTATCCAAAGAGCATGAAAACAAACGTTTGTAAATAGCTTAAGAGAATTCAATTTTCATTTATTCGCATATCCATATGTTCATTTACTTAAAAGTAGATCAAATAGCAATTTTATTCAACTCTGTGACAGAAGTGCGTGTTCATAATATTATTGCGCAATTTTACTTTCATGGTTGTCATTTTAAGAATTAATTGGCATCCTTGAACTTCATAACAAAAATAAAAAAAAGAAAAATAATCTATATTTTGACACCATTCTTTTGATCTAAGGAACTTCGCTAATTTTGTGCTTTAAGGAACTTTATCATTAAAACTTCAATTGTATGAGTAGGTACATCTTCATTATTTTGTTTGTAGCGTACCATACTTCAAAAAAATTCTCAAAAAGAGTTTTTAATGAATGAACTTTGAAGAGCATGGCAGTTGTTCCTTATGTTCAAATCAACCTATAGAAGTGATGCGTAGAAACCTTTTATTTAATCTTCAAAGCTTTCTTGTGGAATTTCAATCTAAGAATAAATAACTGCCTTCGCATAATAAGCTATTTCACAAGTGCTTATACAATAAGAAGAATGTTCATAGGATAAGATAAAGAATAAAAGAGACGAAATATACTTACAGAATTGCAGAATAGCCAATTACTACAGACAAAATTGAATCTAGCAATTCTTTGATAATTTTAGATTACTTTAATGATAAAATAACAAAAGAGGACTTTATTTCGATGACAAAAATTGATCCTACAATTAGGGATGAAAGCTTCAATTTTCTAAATGCGCCACATTAATGAAGCATGAAACAAATTGCTATTTTACGCTGCCTACACGGCATGACACAGACATAAAAATCTCCTTCAGGTACAGAACAAAAAGAACAGCTAAAAAAAGTTTCATAACATTTAGAGTATAATGCTGATGAAAATGTAGCTGAAAGGAAGTGTATTGTGTTGTTAATTTTCATAGAAATTTCAAGAGAATAAATTGAAACCCTCCCAACGATAGAATGCAGAATAAAACAAGAATTTTTGAATATATTTAAAGTAATAAACCCTATTAAATAAATGAAGTAAAATATTTGAAATTATTTTTCATGCATAATGAGAAAAGAAGTATGAATCAACTCAATCCTCAAGCGATTGTTCTCTGCAGTTTGAATAGAAAAAACATTTTACTCATAAACATTGTTACGTACGAACACGGTAGTTCCCTCGATTATAAAAGTCATCCTTATATTCGAACAAAATTCAAAATTTTTGATAAATTTCAAAATTTTCATTTTAAACTGTCGTGTTTTTCCAAATTTTTTAATTTTTCCTTTCAAAAATTCTTATTTTATTACCACACTTTTATTAATTTCCGCTTGTCTGTTTATCTGTTTGTTTGTGATGTTTCGCACACTTTTGATTTTCTTTATATTTAACGTATATTTCAAAAAAGCTCTTATATTAAATAGCTTTTATCAGGGGATGGACACTTAGGCAAATGGCGAAAAAAATTAATTTAGGCAAAAGCTGGCAAAAATAGGCAAAAAAATTTTCATATCACATACGACAAAAAAATATTTATTTTGGTTATTTTCTTTCTTTTTCAATTAGTTGTAGTCTTTGGATGACTGTAATGTAATTAATAATGTTATCCGCAATAGCCTTACTCTGTTTAAAAGCTTATAAAATTCAATTTAAAAAACTGTAAACAATTTGTTGCGCAACAAAATATGTCATATGTGACAAATAGGCAAAAATAGGCAAATTCTTTTGCCTAAGTGTCTATCCTCATGGCTTTTATATTCGAATAAAAATCACAAAACTAAAAATTTTAAAAATGTGGGGTTGTTCGAATATAAGGTCGACTTTTATAATCGAGGGAAGACGGTAGAGATAAAAAGTGAAAATCTGTGCTGAAGTGAAGCCTTTCAATAGAATCACATTCTTTCTGAATAAACAAATAAATCAAAGTTGTTCAGTTCATGTTTTTTAATGTGAATTGAAAGGTTCAAGTTGAAAATGATTTTTTTTAAAAGTTCATTGTGCTTTTTCTCAATAAGAGATGAGCGAGTGACAAATTGGTTTGCTCATCTAACTCTGCTCTTTTCATTGAGGTTTATTGCACACTTCCTTCCACTATGATGATTTTATTTACACTTCCACTCGTCAACCTTTTTTCATCATCTTTTTTACCATTTTTTTTATTTTCACAATGTCAATTCTCTTTTTCTCTCTTGCTGTATCTTCATCCCTAACTCCATCAAGATTTTATGAAAATTTTTCTCTCAGACCATTCCGTCATCTGCTGTAGTACTTTTTGCATCCTCTTCCTCATTTACATGTTCATCCTGGTGTTGGTTGTTTTGAGTGCCAATACTCTCTAAAGTTGAAATGTTTGTCTCTTTAATTTGATGTGAATGTCGAGTTTCTGGTAAAAGTATTGAGGATGGCAATTTCGAAAGCACGTTCTCAGCAATTTGTATGTACTGAAAGCCAAATGTGGTAAAAATGCAAATCAATGGTACTTGCATAAACAAAATATGTATGACATAAAGGAAAAATTTACTTACTTCGCCCGGTACATTCATTGTTTCACAAAGATTATAAAAATTATTCAAATATTGTTGTGCTTCATCCACGTTCTTTAGGCATTCTAGGCAGAATATCGAATAATTTAAATAAATTAATGGATTTTTAATTGCATCAGACGACAATATTGATTTTCGAAATGCAATTTGAGCATTTTCGTTGTCATTTAAATAGTACAGGCATACTTTAATAAAATTTAAAAAGAAATAATTTATTAACAGAAATTTATCATTAAAAATTGTTTACTAATTACTTACTTGCCAACATCATGAAACTTTCAGCACTGTCACTTCGTAATGATACGGCGCTAACAAAACATTGAAAAGCTGATGCAAACTGATTAGCGGTTATATAAACAACTCCCAAATTATAAAGGACATTATAATTTAGTTGACTTAGCCAAAATGATTTTTTTAGACACGCCATGGCCTATGAAAAGTAAAAAAATTACTTCTTATTTTAATCTTCTTTTCACAATTGATGGAATTTTTTTACCGAAATCAACTTATTTTTTCGGTAAAAACATAATCCCACGTTGCTCCATATTTCAAATCCTTCATCATGAATACCGCGTATATTTTGGTAAGTGTTTAAAGCCAAATCAATTTCATTTCGTGTTTGCTGTATTGCGCCAATTGCCAGTAGAGAATTTGTATGCTTAGGATCAATTCGCGTTGCCTCAATTAGTTTCTCATGAGCCCGATCCACTTCATTTATTTTGAGATACATTATTCCCAAATCACTTAAAATCTCAACGCATCCAGGCGCAACGCTATAAAGAAAATGGCATTCTTGACTTATAATAATGGTGAAAAAAGGGTTCATAGATTGAATGTTTATTTACTTGAGACTGCTTTCGAGCAATTCTATCGCCTTCATATAACCTTTTTCTTTACGAAAAATACTTGCAAGTGTCTTGTATGTTTGTATTTGTTTTCCGCACATTATTGAACGTCTGAAATATTCTTTTACATCAAGAAGATTTGCTTTGGAGTGTTTTGTATTTAAACGCAATAGTTCACCAATTGCTTGATAAATTTCATAATCTGGTGCTTCTAGACATGATTCCGCTTTAAGAAAAATTTCAAGACTCTGATTAAATTTGCCCATTTTAAAGCTTAAAATAAAAATATTTTCCTAAATATAAGATTGACTTAGTTACACATTTATTAGACTTACAGAGTTTTACCAATCTCTTTATAATTTCTTGCATTTTTTGAATCAAATTCAATAGTCCGTTTAAAGCATGAGAGCGCTTCATTATATTTTCCCTCATCTCGCAAAATTTTTCCCTACAATATTACCAATGTCATGGTCACGGTTTATAAATTGAAATCTGATTACCTTCATCAAAAGTAAAAATTCTTGGTCATAAGAGCTTTCTAGTTGCTGTTCAATAATTTTTTTACAAAAATCAAATTCCTCTATAAGATACATTTTATGCAATAGCCAATTTACATTATTATTTCCATTCGAATTCATTTCTACAAAAATAATCATTCGTAAAAACTGTTCTTTAGAGACTGATTTAGAGACTCACCTTTATTTATTGGTTTTAATTTTTCCACAACAATAAGTGTCGATGTTGTTGTGGCTGTATTTCCATTTGTCGCAAAACGAACGGAATTCATTATATTGTTTTGCTAAATGTTTTCTTAATCTTTTATATGTTTTTTGTTTGTATTCCTCCTCGCTCTCACTATGGTTACCACACACAATGAATTAAAAATTTTCCATTCATACAGTAAGTAACGCATTTTATTACATTAGTTCAAAATAATATTTTTTATTATTTCCTGATGATGATTAACATAAAAAGTATTTTTTAATAAGTAACAAAAACAATTAATTCAATTCAGCTTCACTTCCAACTGTTTTATCATCAGAAATCCACTTGATGAGACTTGATGCAGTCTCTGGCCCGACCCAAATAAAACCAATCAAAACGGCCTCAGCGAAACCAATTAAAACTCCAACAACGACATCCAAAATGTGATGTTTGTAAAGTAGAAGTCTAAAGAATAGATAAGGGAAAGATTATAATAGCTTAGTAATAATAAAAAAGTGATATGTGAAGAATAATTTACCTTGAAACACAGATTGAAAACCACCAAGCGACCAAAGGTGGCCAAGTATATGATGGCAAAGTATATAAACAAGTGAAGAATATCAATAGCATTGAGGCTCTTGAAGCATGACCAGAAGGAAATGAATATTGATCTGGGCCTAAAAATTAGAATAGTAATCAATTATGAGTGAAATGAAATGGAAAATGTTTTTACTACCAATGGTAAATGGATCATCATTAATAGCTGGACGTCTTCTTCTTGTAATCGCTATAAAAATAGAAGATTAATTTTAAGTCAAAATATACATATTAGTAAACAAACAGTAAAAAACTGACCTTTGACGAGTGCAATTATGAAAATATCTATGATTAACGCAAAAAACAGATTGACTTCCATTTCATGCAGCTTATTGGTATTCATAAAATAGACGAAAGCAATGAGACCAGCTAGCCACACTACTCCATGGCAGGTCCATTCGAGGAACTTGCAGTGATTTTTCAATGATCGTATTTGAACAAAATTCATGCAAAAAGCCACAAAACGTTTAGTAAGTTCAACATCTTTTTTCAGCAAACTTTGCAAAAATTCTGGAACAGCTCGTTTGTCACCCTCAAGGCGTGTGTCAGAATTTATCTATAAATAGAAATGTAAAAGTGATTAAAAATTAGCTAACTAGATGAAGAAAATACAAAGTAGAAAAAAATACTATTTTGTTTTTCATAAAAACCGGATAATAAAGTTTATTACAATAGAATTTTAATTAAATTTACTTACACTCGCTGGTTGAGTTTGTCTTCTTACACTCATGTTTGGTAATTTCTATCAATTCGATTTAATAACTAAATTGCGATGATGTCGATGAGAGGAATATTTTTTTATATCGTGAAATTGCGAAATATGTAGTCTTACCTCGAAAAAAAAACACAAATATTGACTACATGAGTGTCAATAATATTCATTCAAAACAGTGCCCTATTGCAAAAAATATAAACAGATGATAAAAAAATAATTTATTGTGAAAAATATTGTTTTTGCCATATTTATTCATGAAATTGTTATTTTCATTCTAAACAAATAAATGCAACAGCGAATTCTTGTTGTATAATGTAAAAATCATTTTAGAAATTATAATTCACAGGTGAGATTTGCAAAAATTATAAAGACTGAAGACAATTTTTCTTTCTGAAAATTCATTATTTATAATCATCTGATATACTTTATCTTTGTATGAATGACGATGATAAAATTTTAGTCGATGTTTCAATCAATTACTACAACTCTTTTTTCCACACCGAAGCCATATAATAGAGAGAAGAAAATATATGATTTCCTGAAGCTTTTTTTTTTTTTTTCATTTTATTGCACTCTAGAGTGAGTCTTTTAAATTTTCATTTTTTTTTTTCAGAATGATTTTTTCATCATGATAGTCAAGTAAAGAATTTTAAGTGACTAAATACCGGAAAAACAACAGCAGTTGAAGTTACCTAAGCAAAATTTGATAACTTCAAACCGATAACACATACAACACAACACAGTTTAGATATAAAGCAATTAAAAATGCTTACTAATAAATCACAAAAGTTGGCATTAGGAATTTCATTACTTATATTAGTTGACATTATATGGGTTGCGAGTAGTGAATTGACAAAGGTGATTAAACTTTTCTTTCATTACACACAAAGCTGATTTTTTTGTATTTTCAGTATCTTTATAAAGATGAAAACTTTGATAAACCATTCTTCTGTACATTTTTCAAGACCTCTTTGTTTACTATATATTTAATCGTTATGGGAATGATTTCACCATGGCGGGAAGCAATGAGAAATGGCAATTATCAGTTAGTAGAAACTCAAGACGACGATGTGTATTACACTAATGGTTTAAGTGACTCAACTTTTGTACCGATAAAAACTCCAGACACCGAAAGTGACGATTCTGCAAGTTTTCGCAGTGTGCGTTTTTGTAAATTAGCGGAAGTTCGAGAAATGAATGCAGCGGAAGCAACTGAAGCACTGATGTCGAGATTATCTTATGCAGCATCAGTTCGAATTAGACGACAAAGGACACATCATAAGACAGCAAGAGCTGCACTTGTGTTTTGTATACTATGGTTTATTGCAAATTATTTGTTTCAATTGTCTCTTGATCCAAGTGAAGCTGCACTTGTTACTCTCCTCAGCACTACATCTAGCTTATTTACACTTATATTAGCGGCTTTATTTCCATCCAGTAGCGGTGATCGATTCACAATTTCGAAATTTGTTGGTGTTGCATTAACAATTGGTGGCGCATCAATGGTCACGATGTCAGAGATTAATGATTTCCAAAATGTTCGTGGGATCATTCTGAGTTTATTAAGTGCATTCTTCTACGCCTGCTATTTGGTGCTTGTTAAAAGAAAAAATGATACTGAGGAGAAAATTGACATTATTGAATTCTTTGGATTTGTTGGTCTTTGGAATTCATTACTATTATGGCCACTTTTCATTGTATTGAATTTTTCTCAACTTGAAACTTTTGAGATGCCGAATAAAAAACAATTTCTCATTCTTTTAATTAATGGACTGATTGGCACAGTTATTTCTGAAGCACTATGGCTATGGTGAGTTTTTATTTATTATTCTCACAGTATTATCTTATTTATATCATTTTATAGGGGTTGTTTTTTGACATCGACATTGATTGCGACAATGGCACTTACACTTATGATACCTTTATCGATGATCCTCGATATTGTAATTAGAGATAAAATTTACCCTCTTAATTTTTATCTCGGCTCTATTCCAATGTTCCTCGCATTAGTGTTCGTTGCATTTCTAATGAAATATGATGATAGTGATCCTGTTTTAAAATGCTTCAAAATATTGTATAGACGACTATGGAAGTGTCGAAAAACTAGTGTTGTCAGGTAAGATAATTATAATGAAATAATTTTAAAAGATATTATTTGAATTAATTATTGCAGAGTTCAAGATGATGAACAAAATGAGTCGTTAATCGATAGTAATCACGACAACTAAAGAGAGATGATGTGAAAAAGCTGATTATAATAAATATTGTGATAAGCGTACAACCGCTGTTGAAAAATGTTAATTGTGTATTACAAGAAAATTTCAAATCTACTACTCGGAATTTTCATTTGATTTTCAGTTTCATCTGTATAGCAATTTTATAAATTAAGTCAGTATTATACGCGCATTCCTTTATTTTAACTCTTTCAACATATTCATTTCACAAATGTTTGCGCAAAATTTACAATCAAAATTTAACTTTAAAATTTCTATAATAAATTTGGTAACAAAAAAACTGACGCACCCAATTAAATTGAAAGTTGATGAGAATTATTGATAAAAAATGTCTTCAGACAAAACTATATTTTTGCAAATTTATGTGAATGATGAAGTGAGGAAAAATAGTAATTTATTATACATGTTGTCACATATATTTAGAAAATACTAGCAACAATATACAGCTTAAACAAAAAAAATAAATTATTCAAGATGAAATGTAGTTGATCTAAAGATGAAGATTTTAAACTTCCATACATATGTCACAAAATTTTTGTTCATTAAGTAAGCATTTTTAGTTTTATCGTAATCATCACTGTATAGTTTTTCCGTTCATTGTCGATCTCAAATACGACGAAATTATGAAGTATACATTTATCTTATGTATTGTCCAAGCAACAATAATTAAATTTTATTATGCGCTTATCAAATTATTCTTTTAAGTTCCTTTATATTGACGAATAAAATTTGCCACAATAAACCTATGTATATGATATAAATTAAGTCTTTGACAAATGTGATGAATCACTCATTGTGTTTCAAATATATTCTTTCTACATTGTAAATCTATTTCAGAGTCATCAGTTTATGTTCAAAATGTGATCAGTAGTGATTTAAAAGTGTTGAGAAGAAGATCCGTGAAATTGAAAAGAAATATTTTATTTTATTTTTTTTGGTACTTATAGGTAACATGAATTAAATTTTTTGTATGTAAATCTGTGACATAGAGAGCTTTTGTAAAACGTTCATAATTTTTAAAAAATATCTATCTTCCTACCTAGTCATTATTTTACAATTTATTATTTTAATCAATTATCTACAGATATCTTTATTGCAAGCAATTAAATGTAAAGCAATTATTGATAAATTTTCGATTACAACTTGTAGTTAAATATTGATTGTATGCTTGTTATTTTTAATTCAGATTTGTACGACTGAACATTTAAATGATATTCTCCGCTATGGAGGAAGAAAAAAGTGAAAATTTTTGTGAAAATATTTTACAACGTCCAGCAACGAATAGACGTTCAGTCAGATTTAATTATGGACTGGAACCAGCACTGTTTACTTTATATTTCGCATTTAATTTGACAAATGCTGTTCTTCAAAATCAAATATTGAAGCAAACTTGTTTGATGATGGGTTATAATACGACAATATGTACACAACTCAATACCGATGATTTTACAAAAGCAGTAGAAGAAGAAATTCAGCCACAAGTCGCTAAAATCAACATGTCTATTCTACTGCTAAACTCAATTTTTCCAGCCCTCTTCAGTCTGATCTTAGGTTCATGGAGTGATATTTTTGGTCGCAAGAAAATTTTAATGCTCGCATTCACTGGTTATACTTGCACCATTGGTTTTATCACACTATTTTCTTATATTTCTGATAATATCGTTTCTCTTACACCTTGGGTGTATTTTTTCGCAGAAATGCCTATGACATTTATGGGTGGCTGGACAACTTTGGATATTGCAGTTTGTTGTTATGTCGCAGATCTGAGCACTCAACATAATCGTTCAATTCGTCTTGGAACAATTACATTTCTAAATTTTCTAGCCAGTGCTATTGCATATTTTTGCAGTTCATACATTTTAAGTGCTACCAATATCACATTTGTGTTCGTCGTTGCAATTATATGTGCAGCAATTGCATTTTTATGGGCTATTATAATAATTGATGAAACAATTGAGGTACCAACTGACGTTTCAAAATTTGATCAAATAAAACAAATTTTCTCACCAAGTCGCATTCATGAAATTTTTACAACATTATGCAAAACACGACCACAAAAGTGTAGAAGAACACTTTGGTCTTTAATGGCAATTCCAATTTTAGTAGTTTTTACCATGCATGGAAATGGTACACTTAACTACCTGTTTGTTCGAGAAAAATTTGCATGGACTTTGAGAGAGTGGACGACATTTGAAAGCACAAACACAATTATATCAGTATCAGGACTTTTTATGGGTTTATTGCTATTAAAAAAGATATTCAGATTCTCCGATATAATTATTGGTGTTATTGCTCTTATTTCATCACTCATAGACGCATTAATGAAGGCTTTTGCTGAAAAATCGTATTTGCTTTATGTATCTTCAGGAATCACACTCTTTCGTCTTTTATCAACACCAATGTTTCGGTCAGCTATGTCTGTAGCGGTGCCACATCATGAAATAGGAAAAGTTTATAGTCTGACAACATGCTTAGAAGCATTGAGCGGTTTTGGCGCTGGTCCTTTATATACTGTAATATACAATAATACATTTACAGTATTTCCTGGTGCTTATCATCTCTTGAGTGTTGGTATATTTACCTTTAATTTGATATTATCTGCATTTATTCTTCGATGGAAATCTCAAGGCCTTACAAATCAACATGAATAATTTTTATGAAGATTTTATTAAATAAATAAAATTCCTGATAAATTTTTATAAATCATATTGTATTTATTTAGTTTCATTTTTGCCAATTCAAACTGTTTGTAACAGAAAACTGTCATATGATATAAAGAGAAAAATTGATAAACATTAATGACTCACATGAATGCTTACTTTAAAGTAAAATATTTTGAGTATTTTATTATATTTCATTAGAGTATGTGTTGTAGATGCGTGAACAAAAAGGAAAACTTATCGATACACTTTTACTACTTTGCAATAATATTTTTGTTCGATCTAATTTGATGTAATTTTTAATAAGGTGTGTGAAGTAGTTTTATTCAACATTCACACTTTTTGGAATGCACTAAGGTATTAGCAATAAAATAATTTAGACATGTATATACTAAGATGAAGAAATTCGAGCCTACTATTTCAGAAAAGAAAAAGATAC
>JACWBX010002713.1:20364-31968 GCA_014622435.1 Polypedilum pembai | reverse complement strand
ACCTTTCCAAAATGCCCTCGATCATCTTTCTACGACTTTCCGTTGTCGAGTTATGACTGTTACACCCAGCCAGCCAGCCAGCCATCGCGGACATAATAGTGTATTTTTTTGCACAAATGCTCTAAAAAACTTTTATCAAATTAAATTAAAAAAGAAAAGTTTTTGACTTATAAAATTTTAGTTTTGTTTAGGTTTTGGAGATAAAAAGAAGAAAATTTTGCACATAATTCTTTCTCTTATATGCATAACGCTAAATCCTAGTTTTATTTTTTTTAACAATTAACAACCATGAAAGATTTTTAAATGATTTTAAAACAGAACCCGAAGTCGACTACTTCTGGCTCCGCTTTAAATAAATTGTTAGACCTGAATTAGCAGCTAAACGTATGAAGAGCTGAGTTGTTAAGGTGCTTAAAAATGTTCTCAGGCCTTGACTTTATTTTAAGTATCAAAATGTAAAAATCCTCTTTGCTTAATACCTAAATATGATGGGCTCATTGAGGTGAACTATAAGCTGTACAAGAAGATAAAGAAACTCAATGCACCTTACCATAGAAGCGCATAGGGAAAAATGATTTTAATTGGTAAAAAATTTGTTATAATAAAGCAGACAGGCGGATGGTCACTGTGGACCATCCGAGACAACGATAATTTGATTCAAATTGTGCAAACAATTTCGCTTTTCTTCGCTATCTTATTCAGTTCTGTTTGTTAGAATTTCTTTTTTCGCCAACTTCCTGTAACATTGTTATGAAATTTAAACAGAAAAATATTTGAATTTTTTTTTGCTTTTGAAGGACAAAAATTTTAAAAATTAACTAAGACACGAATTCGAGTCCTAAATTTATTTTATTTATTTTAAACTTTAATTCAAAATTTATTTGATTTACCCAAAAGATTCTTTAAGACTTGTATCAAATTCAAATTGTCCCAAAATTTCTTTGTTTCTTCTTCATCTAATGAAATATTAAAGAAAAATTTATATTCACCATGAGGGAAAATTTGTGGAAAATCTTTTTGTCCATACGAAGAATTTACTGAAATTTCTTTATAAGGACATGAATGAAAGCTATTAGGCGAAGCACTGTTGACAGCTTTTATAAATTCTTTAACAACTGGTGCTACATTCATTGTTTTGAAGGATGAACAATATTCAATTTTCGGACCATTAATTACTTCACGAAAAATTGTTCCATAACGATAAAAAAGAGTTCCTTGCATCTAAAATGAAAAATTTGATTAAAATTTGAGAAAAAATTTAAAAATTTCTTACAAAAACTTTGTTCAAAGGTTTACGTGGCAAAAAATACATAATTGCTCGATAATTATTTCTACCTAATGCTTTTGCATAGCAAGTATGATTTGGATAAAAAATTGATTCATCATAAATTGTGCATTTTATTCTTTTCACTTTTATTCTCATATAATCTTTTGTATTTGATCCAAAGACAATAAAAATTTTAAATAAAAAAATGAAGAAAAATAAAAAATTTAAATTCATTTTATGACAACACAAAAATTTAAACTGGTGAATTTTTAAGTTCAACTGTCGAATTTTTAAATGCTTAAATTAATGATAATTAAAAAAATTAATGCAATTATCTGCTTTTGATAAATAATTTGAACTTTGTTCTGCCAAATTATTTACATTCAACATACAGTCAATAGTTAGCTGTTTGAAGTTCATGAACTGATGCGAGTTTGACTGGAACATCTCGAAGTTTTGCTGATGAATTAATTTTCTACGATAGCGACAGAGAAATGGAATTGTGTTTTCATTGTCTAAAAGCTCAACAAGTGTTTTTGTGAGATTCAAATCGAGATTTTCCTTCTCTGCTACAATTTCATAATCCTTCCATAAATGAAAAGAGCTTGATAATGAGCTAAAAAATAAATAAATTAGTTTAGATTTTATTTTAGCTTTGGTTTTAGGCAGAGTCCGAAATCGTTTGAAAATTTAGTTACAACTAAATAAATTTAACTAAATTTTAATCGATTAAATTTAGTTGATTTTTAGTTAGTTGCAAAACGGTTTCAGACTCTGGTTTTAGGTTTAGGAAAAACTACTAAAATTAAATAATTTATTAACAAAACTCTAATTTTTTTAATATTCAATTTATTAAGCATTTAAAAGAAATTTTTAAAAATTGAATTAAACATGATGTTTGTAAGTATAGAAAGTTTAGATATATTAAAGATATTGACACAAATATTTTGCCATAAATTTTTCAAAAGATCTCACAATTTTCTATTTTTAACTCAACAACATTCGATAGCAATTAATTTTTTTGATTTTAGATTCTGAGACGTTTGTAGCATCACAAATAAATCATGGTAATATTAAGAGAACTAACAAGACAAATTAAAGACAAAGCAATGAAAAAAATAATTATTTAGCTCAGTTTTGAGACTTGCATGCTTTAGTTACTGAATTGTTTCGAGGTTAAATTTCCTCAGTGATGTTTTCGACATTTGAATTAATTTTTAAATAATTTTTCGATCAAATCTTTTACGTCTTTAATTTCTGATTCCAAACTTGAAACTTTTGATGATAATTGATTGAGTTGCCCTGAAAATGTCTCCATTTTGTTTGTTTCTCAATTGTAAAAAGAATAATTTGAAGGCAAGCAAACTTCTTTAACTTCTTGAATCAACTCAAGCACTCCTGATCTATCCATTTTGTATTTATTTATACATTGATTGGCATGTAACCAAAGTATTTCAAGTTGATTCAAATGATCGAAAACTGTTGGATAAATTTCATTGATTTTGTTTTGACTTAAAATGATAATTTGCAATTGTGTGTTGAACTTGAAAAGATCTTTTTCAAGATATTCAATGTCGTTTGAGATTAAACTAAGAAATCTTAATTTTGGAAATTGTTCAAGATCTTTTTGATGAATTTCTTTCATTTGACCGTTATTAATATAGATTAAAATGAGATTTGGAAAAACTTGACTGAGTCCATGTGGCATGTAATGAATTGTTTTTGAGTGTGAACTAAAACCTTGAACTTTTTCATTGTTGAAATGATTTCCATTGGCTGATGTGATGACAGTATTTGGAGAGGTTATTGATGGATCATTGTTCACTTTGCATCGATAGATATTACCAACTATATCCCATGAAGTATACTCAAAGTTACAATTGATTTCAAGAGCAGAAACATAAGAAATGAAGAAAAGCAAAAATCTGTGAAAGAATTTAAAAACAAAAATATTTAAAGTAAATTAATTAAAATTTAAAAAATTTTACCTCAGAAGTTTCATTTTGTGTTCACAAAATTTTAAACAACTTCACTTGACGTAATGAAGAACTCAAATAAAGCAAAAAACGAATAGCACATAGTGATAAGTTTATTTTTTAATAGAACTTTTGACCCTTTTAATGTTTCAGTCGAATAAATAAAAATTTCTTCTTATTTTTCGCATCTTTGTATTTTTAGCTTAATTATCATTAAATGTTTTTTTTGAATGTCTTTTATAATCGTCATTACTTTATTTTAATTACCTCTGTAAAGTTGACCAAATTTCGGCCAGTTAAATTTTCAGCCAAAATTTCAGTCGCAAAAATGTACGTAAGATTCGGCCGAAATAATATTGTTGTAATCAAATTAATGAGCTGAAATTTTGCACTTTAACTTTACTTTAACACAAATGTATCAAAGTTTAAGCTTCTGTTTATGAAAACGAATTCGATTATTTTATAATTTGTTAACAAACTCTAATCTGTTGAGTTAGTTAATCGCTAAAGTATACCAATCAGCAACGAGTACTTGGCATCTCGTTTCTTTAATAGTTTGATGGCTTAGCAAAACTTTTTCGAAAATAAAAATTTAAATTTCTTTCTTTATCTTATTTTGTAGTTGTTTTATAGTAAAGTAAATAATTTAAAAGCTAAAGATAAATATTTGAAAACAAAAATTAATGAATTTACTAATAATAAAACGACCAGATCAGTTTCCTATGGTTGATCAGTTAAGCACATTTTAACATAGATACATAATATCAAATTTTTAATTCGCTGTAAAATGTAGAAAGTTTTTTTTTAAAAAAATCAAATTTTTTCAAATTGTTTTCTAATTTTTATTGTCCATAAAAAAGGAAAACAAAATCTTTTCATTATTTGATATTTAATCCAATTTATTTTTCAATATCATCAAGCTTGTTTTTCAAGTATTGCTTTTCAATTTGACATTTGGTAAGTTCTTCAGTTAAAGTTTTGTGATTTCCAGATTCTTCATTATTGGTATCTACTCAGCTACTTTTCATATTAAAAAAAGGAGAAGTAGATCATTTGTATGAAAAGTAGATAAAGTAGGGACGTACTTTTACAACACTGTTTGGTATTATTGTTAGCCAAAAGCGCATCAAATTCACACAAAAGATGCATTTTATTCTTACAATTCCAAGCGTGATTTTCGTATTCTCCATCAATGTTGCTTATCACCTGCCTCGTCATCATCATTGTCCACTATGATCCCATCATACAATTTTGTTTTTGGTTCAATCATAGCTCACCATTCGTCATTTTCTTCTTTTCCATTAATCCAAAAACTGCAACCTACACAAGATTTGTATTTGACATTTTTATAATCAAACAAAATTTCTTCATCTTCACGAGTTTTCATCACATAAAGTTGCATTTTTATATTTTTATAGGCAAGATTGTTGCATGCTTCTTTGGCTTTTTCAAAATTAAGTTCACGGCTGACACGACATATTGATTTGAAAAAATCTCCATTTGTTTTATTGAGATGTTGCAAATCACTACAATTTTCATTTAGGAAACTTTCAACATCACTCGAAAAATATGTTAGATTAAAAATTTGAAATTTATTTTTAGAAACTTTAAATCAAACATTCAAGATCAAGAACAATTTTTTGATTTCATTTGAGCAAATTTTAACTAATTGAAAGAAACAGAGCTATAAAAATTTTAGCCAAAAATTTTTTCAACGGTAAACAGATTTTGGCTGCTGGCTACGGATCAGTAGTTTAATATCTCTGAGCTTAAGTGCCATGAGAAACAATAATTTTTGTTCAGACGTGTCGTGAAAAAAATTTTGACTCTTAAGTGTGTCGCGTATCAATAAAAATTGGACATCATCACTTTAAGAGATTGAGCTTTATATCAGCTAAAAAGTTCTTATAAAAATTTTAATTACCAATTCCATGGATTTTTGGAATTAAAATTACAAATAAAATAAGAAACAACTTCATTGCTTTGTTTCGCTCTTCAAAATAAACTGAGTGAAGTTACAAATTTACATCTGTATTTATAATAAAAAAATTATCAGTTGTTTTTAAAAAATAATTTATTGATAATTTTAATTTTAGAAAGATTAAAAGTGAAAATATCAAGAGAAAAATAAAGACATTATTAAACCCTTGTGAAGTTAATCTATCACATCTTTGGTCGAATTCGGCAGACGATTCGGCTGACAACATACGTTTTTACGTACGTCATTTTGGCCGACAGTTTGACTGAATTTTTGGCCGACTGGTCTGCCGAATTGTCTGTAACTGTCAGCCGACAGCTACTTTAGAATTGAACTCAAATTTTTTTGGAATTCGAATAGTCTTTTACTTACGATCAATAATCAATTCATTTAATATTTTTCATTTTCGTAAAATGTTTAACAAAAATCTTCGCCGACATTTCGGCCGACAAATCAAAGTAACTTTCGGCCGAAATGACATACGTAAATGTATTAATCTCTAGTTGATTTATATGGCAAAAAAATATTTTTTTTTCTTTAGCGTCAGTTTCCTCGTACTTGATTGATGTATGAAGTCAACAAATGTTATCAACAGCTAATTAACATTATCTAAAAATGCTAAAAATGCAATTTAAGAATGAGTTTTTTGCCTGAAGTGCATGCCCTACGGTATGATATCTAAAAAAATTTCAAACATGTTTTCTTAGCGCTTTATACGGTTTTAGACATTTTTGGCACAAACAATTTTTTGATCTAAATGTATGACTCACCGGCATGGACGGACATGCATTCTGAAAAATCTCTTTTAATGGCTTACCTACGCGTCGAGTTCTTTCCAAAAAGTCTTCAACTACCTTTCTACGACTTACCGTTATCGAGTTATGACTATCTCAGTTGACCAGCTAAAAAACTTTTAACTTCAAGTACAAAACAAGTTTTTTGAAATTTTTTAAACTTTTTTAATCTTTTTCTTTCTTAATTTACATGTAAACAACATTCAATAATTCTTGTTCGGGTTGAATTGATTGAATATTTTGTTGTTCTTGTTTAATTTGATCATTTCCTGCTTGTTCTCTTGTTGCAGCTGTTGTCTGCTTATTGAGCGCTTTTAAATGTGTGTTCAAGTGAGATTTTAAATGATGTGATTTTGTAAAACGTTTCCCGCATTGCAAGCATAGATGTCGTTTCTCTCCAGTATGCGTTAAAAGATGACCGCTTAGAACATGAGAATAAGCGAAAGTTTTTCCGCAAGTTTGACAGACATATGGACGTTCACCAGTGTGCGATCTTTCATGCTTTATTCGTGAGCCAAAATCAGAAAATTTTCTTTCACAATATCGGCAGTTGTAAGGCTTTTGACCAGTATGGACTCTAAAATGGTAAGAAATAATTTAAATGAATTTTAACGGTTTTAAAAATTTTAAATTTAAGAATTTTTGAAATTTAATTTAACGGTTTTTAAAAAGTTTTATTTCTCACCTCATATGTCTTTTGAGCTCAAATCTAATAACAAAACTTCTATTACAAAATTCGCATTGGAATGGTTTATCACCTCGATGTCTAGAAAAATTCAAAATTAAAATTTCAGTTAAAATTTTTATGAAAGTTTTTCTCTCACCTTCTCATATGAACTTCCAAAGCATGTCTATATTTATACTGATTAGCACAAATTTCACAAATATGAATTTTTTCTTGATCTTTTTCAATTTGTTGTGAAATTGCTTTTTTTGGTCTTTTATCTTTTTTAGTTTTTGTGACTTTTACAGTCGTCACTTCAGGCTCAATCGCGTCAATTTCTTTCTCAATTAACTCATTTTTTTCACCTTCATTAATTATTTCAGACTCTCCATAAATATCAGTCTTGTATTTATAGATATAAAGATCATCAACTGGAAATTCTTGTTCCATTTCTTCCTCTTCATCTAGTTCTTCTTCACCTTCATCTTCTTCTTCATTTTGGTCTTCACTTGCTTCACTTGCTGGATTATTTGGTACTGTATAAGTTTGTAAAATCGCATCAGATGATTCGCAGGTTTTAATGAATCGATAACTAGTCTCGAGGTCTGTGATGCAAGCAGAACAAATTTGCTGAGGAAGATTTGTTTGCTTTCGTTTCTAAAATAGTTTTTGTAAATGTTAGTAAAGAGAAGAAAAATTTACTTCTTGAAGATCTTTGAATTATGAAAAAGAATTTTGATGGGTTCTTTACAGTCAAGTTTCAATCGTTGTCCATATATAAATTTTAAAACAAGAGCACAAATTTAACCCTTTTTTCATACATACTTTTTTTCGCTTCTTTGAAAAATGTAAACAAAGGTCAAATGGGCAAAAAATGAATTTATTTTGCTTCAGTGTCTATCACTTCAAAATTTTCGAAATATCAAAAAAGTTCTCAAGTCTTGACTAACTCAATCCAAATTATAAAAATTTCAAAATATTTTTTAAAATCTTAAAATTATACTTACAAGATCAACTGAAGTCACAACTTGCATAATCTTTTCAGCATGTGAAAATTCACTTTCTTTTGCTTTATCAAATATCGAAATTAACTCGCCATCCTGCAGACAAATACGACAAACATTGCTAAACATTTCCAGAGCATTTGTGCCTTCATTCAAGTCCTGAAAAGTTTTCTTTTGTTTACTTTTTTAAATCTGAAATTGAAAATTTTATATGCTTACTTACCATAGTGAAGGTCACTTCTAATTTATCTTCCATGTTTTTAATTATTGCCTAAAAATTAATTTGGTGTTAAAAATTGCTTAATTTGAGTCAATTTTGAAAATTTTTCGCTGTGTTTAGAATTTTAAAAAATACAACAAAAAAAGTTTACTAAGAATTCTCCACTACAAAAATTTTTCACAATTCAAATATTTTTTGACCGTTAATAAAGTTGAGAAAATTTTCTGTTTACATAAAAAAGTGAAAACAAAACTTGACATTGAAAAATAAAAATTTCAAAAATGTCAAAGAGTGAATTCAAAGTAATTGGTGACAATGAATGTATTGTTGTGACATCAACAAATTGTAAAAGTAGCAATAGAATTGCAGCTTATGATTTAGACAAAACTTTAATAAAAACAAAAACTGGTGGACCATTTCCACGAGATATTTATGATTGGCAATTAAATTACAAAGAAGTTCCTGAAAAATTAAAAATTCTTCATGGTTGTGGTTTTAAAATTGTTGTTTTCACTAATCAAGCTTTTATTCAATTTGGAACTTTTACGGCAGACGAAATTAGAGAAAAATTTGAAGCGATTCAAAACAAAATCAATATTCCAATGCAGTTTTTTGCTGCTGGCGCTTTTAATGTTTATCGTAAGCCCAGGATTGCTATGTAAGTTGGAAAATGTTAAAAAATCATTTTAAAATCAAGTTTTATAGCTTTTCATGGTTTGGCATTATGCGCATAAATTTTTAATTTATCTGCAAAATGTCGAGCCATAAAAAGACATTATGTACATAAATTTTATTCTTATCTGCATAATATTGAACCCTAACAATTTCCAAAAAACGATTAAAATTTTTAAAACTTATTTTTAAATCAAAGTTAAAGTTTTTTTTAAGGATTTTCATTGTCTCATAGTAGTTAAAAACAGCCGAATTGCCTGTACAAATAAAAATTTAAAGCTGTTCTATTTTCTTAATTTGTAGAAATTCATTTGAATGTTTTTAGCTAGAACTAAGATTTTGTTTGTTACAATTAATTGTTTACATTTAGTATCTAGTTGCATAGCTATTTTTTTATATCTATAATTTTAAGTTTTGATTAAAACTAATAACTCTGCATTGTGCGCATTATTTTTTCTCTTAACGAACCTTAAAAACTCGTAAAAAATTTGTAAACACATGTTACTCATGTTGTTCTAATTTCATTAAATTATCTAGATTAAATCACATAAAGGAGCAGCAAAATGCAATTTTTATTCCCATTTGCTCTTTTTTGGTCTTTGTCAATCTTTATTTTATCTAAAAAATTTAAAAAAGTTCCAAAAATTAATGAAAAAAGTCTTTAAATATTTTTTCTTTTCCTCTTTTCCTTAGGTGGAAACTTTTACAAAATTCCTTCAACGAAAACATCCTCATCGACATTTCATCTTCATTCTTCATCGGTGATGCTGCTGGAAGAATTGATGAAATCAACAAACGTCGTTTAGACCATTCTTGTGCTGATAGACTTTTTGCAATGAATTTAGGTCTAAAATTTTTCACTCCTGAACAACATTTTCTAAATTCAACAATTGAAGAAAAATTTTTACTTCCTGGTTTTGATCCAAAAATGAAATTTGATGATTTAAATTTGTTAGAGCCAAAAGAAGCTAAATTAAAACTTGATGAGCGAGAAATTGTGATAATGGTTGGTTATCCAGCTTCAGGTAAAAGTTTTTTTGTTGATAAATATTTGAAAGAGTTTGAAGTTGTAAAAACTTATCATTTGGTGAGGATTAAAGAAATTTTAATAAATAATAAAAGTTGTGTGGTTGATGACAGAAATCCAGATCTCAAAACGCGAGCAAAATTGATTGAATTAGGAAAAGAATTTAAAGTCAAAGTTCGATGTTTTCATATGATTACAAATTTTCATCAAAGTAGGCATAACATGGAATTTAGAGAATTAATTGAAAATACTTGGAATCAAGGATCAAATAGTGAGTTACAAAAATATGAAAGTTGCTTTAGTGAACCAACTTTGGATGAGGGTTTTGATGAAATTGTTAAAGTTAATTGTATTCCAACGTTTGAGGCTAATGATTGTGATGAGAAAAAATTATATGAATGCTATTTAGTTGAGAAATAAATTAGATTTAAAATTCTAAAATTTTAAGCAATAAAAATTGACATTTTGTCAAATAAATAAAAAATTTATTCAATCACCACCTTAATAGCAAACTTTTTATTTAATTTTATTTTTTTACAAAAATTTTATCTTATAATTTTCCAGGATTAACAACGAAAGTGCAAGCATGTGCAGAATTATATAATTTTGTGACAGATTTGTTCAAATTTAAGCTGAGTTGTACAGAAATCAACAGAATAAGAGCAGAAATAAAAAAAAGCAAAGTTGTAAAATTGCTGGTTTGTAGCCACTATCCAAATAGCCATTGTAGTCAAATACTGCTGTAGAAAGCAGCCAAAAATTACAAAGTAGATTTTACTTTAACACTTTTACTTTTGTCGAATAGTGTAGCTTTGTACAGAATTGTACAAATTTGAGCAAAACTAGACCACAAATGTACAAAATGTGCAGAAATGTACAAATCTATGCAGAAATTTATGATATCTGTGCAGATTCGCGTAAATTTCTGTAGATTTTTAGGAGTGTAAAAAATTTATCGTAAAGCAAAGTCGGTTAAAAATTTTAATCAGAACAAATCTTTGCATAATTGTACAGTAATTATTTTGTCGTTGTTAGCCATTGATAATTTCTTAATCTAAATAACCACGACTCAAAGCATGTTTGAAAATGTCAGCCAATCTTTGTTGATCTTCAACATTTTTCAATCTTTTTAAAATCCAAATGTCAGTAATCGGAATTGCTTCTTCACTCTCAATTGTATCAAAATCAGCAATATCACTATCATCCATGACACTAAATGGAATCCCTTCGATGGCAATTCCAACACCAAAACGAGCGAAGGTTTGCAGCTCAGACTAAAATAAACAAACAAAAAATCAATTAAGAATCTAAAACGGCTTAGAGTTCGGCCATTTGCGCAAGCAAAAGTTCGAAAAATCAATTATGAAAATTGTAGGTGATGCTTAGGGAGGCTTATAAAATCGAATATGTGCCATGGATGGTGGCCACCGAAGCATCAACTACAATTTTTTTATAGTTTAAAATTAAAATGAAATTTTATCACAGACAAGTTTAAACCCATATGTAAATTTGGTAAGTCAACGGATTTTGCAGCTAATCTTACTTACAAAATTTTTAGCTAAAATACACCGTTACAAATTCTAACTTGACTGTGATTAATTTCCTTACCTCAAGAGCACTAAAAGGAAACAAAAATTCCGGATTTGAGCCAAAATCTTTCACAATTTGACTCAAACTATCATGATAAGCTTTCAACAAATCATCATAATATTGTTCACGAATTTGTTCACTTGTACAGCAGTAAATAAAGAAACTGATGTCAATAGCTGGTGAAGAAAAACGAGCAAGTTGAAAATCAATCATTTTAGCTTTAACTGGAATGTCTTTGCCATCAATTTTGATTGTTTTGATTAAAAAATTTGGAGTCCAACCTAAAAATCAATTTTGTTTCTTTAAAAATCCAAAAGTTTAAAAATTTTCATCAAACTTACAATCTCCATGTGAAATGACAGTATATTGATTCCTGGCATGAGTATAGCTCACCATTTTGTCATACAAACAT
>JACWBX010002713.1:0-13335 GCA_014622435.1 Polypedilum pembai | reverse complement strand
ATATCAAGATTCATATTTTAAAATTTGTTTTCAATCTTCAATGAGTTTAAAGTATTCTCATTGAGCGTAAATAATCTTCTTTTCTCCTCCAATTAAACTTTTTCACTTGATTTATTTAATGCAACGTTGATTACTGCACAATCCGATGCTTATCAGGATCGTAACAAAAGGTCAATGACTGTTTGTGCTGTAAATATAAACTCCAAACGCTCTTTTGTGTTTAATGAGCATCTCATTATTGTTAGTTCGTGTTGAAATTTATCTCTAGTCGTGTAGCATTTTAACGAAGAGTTATTAATGTATTTGAACATATAAAATTAAGAAATTTTAAATTTAACAAGATTTACTGGTATTAAAATTATTGCCTAATCTTAAATTCAACCTTTTTTAATTTTCTTTATTGCTAAATTTTTCAAATTGAATTGCAAAAATAAATTTTCATGCTCAGAAACCTTTTATATATAAATTCAAGGTTGCTAATTTTAAAAACATATGATACAATGTTATCTCAAAAAAACCTTCATTAAAATTTCATCAACATTGGTGGGCGGTGAAAAATACCTTCACATTGTATCTCTTATGAGAAAAATTTACATCCGGATGTTTATTTATACATTAATTAATAAATATTTATTTAAACATTGATATATGCGATGAAGAACTTTTTAACAAATAAACACAAAAAATTATATCAGAGTCGAATTTGTAAGTTTTTAGTAAATTACAACAAACATTTTAAGAATCTAATAGATCCATTTGTTCATGTGTGTATAGTTCTGTGATAAACTTTAAGAATAATTTATAAATTATTAAGTTTTAAGGTAAATTCATAACAAAATTTGAAAATTTTCAAATTTGTATAAACGTACAATGAAATTTAAAATTTTCTTTCAAAATAAAAATTTTTGTTAATTCAAATCTTTGTGACGAGCAGAACTTTTACAAAACTAATTATTCATTTCTTATTAAATTTGAATTTAATTAAAAATGAAGCATCTGGCCTTGAGCTTCATCCCTTTTTAAACTAAATTATCATATTGCGCGACATTCAGAAGAGAAAAATTTTGTCACTATGAAAATTTTTGCGTGTCTTTTGCTAAGGATAAAATTTTTCATTGTCATTTCCTAACTTCACTCACACCATTTACCGATTTTTCGGCATTTTTATCTATATCAACACTTCTAGGAATAGCATAATGCTATTTACGTTGATATTGTTGTCTGAACGATTTCTTAAGTGATACAAACATTTCCGCATCACCTCGCATATGCTTGTGATCACAAATGTTATCAAATTTGAACTCAATAGCTTTCTTGTTTTTGAATCTTATTTTAAAAACAAATTTTTTACAAAATGTTTATACTTTACAATTATTTACAAATAATTTTTATATTTATTGCTTCCTAAAAATGTTCTCATATGTTAAAGATTATCATTTGCATTATAATTCATTTCTATAGAAATTTATTCATTGCATACATATTAAAATATTGATAACACATGTCGAAGCAGCTTCTCTATTCTCTATCGATTGCCACAAATCGAGATATGCATACTTCCTTTTAAAATTCATTCAAATTTTTTTTCTTCTTTTTCTTTTATTCAATGGCTTTATTCATAATACTTAGAAAGGATTCGAAGCTTAAAAAAATATATCGTTTGCCAAGATTAAAAAAAGTTGAGATTTTCGTTTTAATTTCTATTCGAAAAGTTTGCAAAAAAAAGATCAGTGGATTTCTCAAGAATTGAATGTTTTTTTTATTGCGAATATTAAATTATTATATATTTGAATCATGAAATTGAAGAAACAAAATTAAATAAAGCAACGAAAAAGAATTTCATAAAAATGTAAACAAAAAACTACGTTTTAGTAGAAAAGTGAACAATTTTCATTAATATCGTCAAAATGAATTTTCATATATTTTTTGTTATTACCAAGGGGTTAGAACTCTTGATAGCGAAAACAAAGTAACCATTGAAACTTAAAAATTTTGTATGAAACTAACAAAAAATCTAACAAAACTCAAATTTACTCATAGAAAACTATGAAATCAGTAACAAAAAAATTTTTTTAAAAATACAAGGCTTTAATTTAGATATATTTATGAAACTAGTCAAAACTGTCGTATAAACCATTCAAATTTTAGAGCAAACTTTTTATAACATTCTTTTTAGAATATTTCATTTTTTGTCTCATCAAGTGTCACTAACTTATTTCTTTTTTAAATTAGAACTTTTCTACTTCTTTTCTTCCATCCTTTTATACAAAAAAGAAAAACACACACAAAAGAGTAATATATAAAAAGAAAAAGTTTAATAACATTCAACCATAACTACAAGGAGTAAAAAAAATAGAACAATCATAAACACAAAGGGAAGGAAAAGGAAGTCAGAAGAATTTACTTATAAATGTTTTGTCTCTATTGTGTTATGAATGAGTATTATTATGATGCCAGACTGACTTTAATACAGCACACATATAGAAAGAGAGAGAAAAATAATGTTTTACTATGGCAAGCCAATCTTCCGGTGTCATCATTCAATGGACTATAGCAAACATAACAAAGGAGAAAAAAGACAAACTCTCACACAAGGAAAAGCACTTCATATATTAATCATATTAAATTTATGAAGGATTTGAGGATGTTTGTCCCTCTCTCTTCGACACTGCTGTTGCCGCAATGGTTCTCGCCAGTGTGTTGAAATTTTTGGCCCCAAATTCTGTGATGTTTTCATTTTCATCCGCTACCATTCTATATTTATATTGTTTGCTATTGAAAGACTAAGAAAAAAAAGAAGCTACAATGGAACAAGCACATGAGCATAAAAAGGGGTCGGATCGTAAATTTATTTTTTCTTTATTCATATGAAGAAGGAAAGAAAGCTAGAATTATCTCTATTAAATTCAACGCGTGTGTAAATTTATGATTACAATGAAATCAAACGAAAAATTATGACTTGCTCAGAGTTTTAGGAATTAAACCGTTATTTTAAAAGATATTGGACCTTGAGATTTACACATCCTCTTCCATAATTTTCTAAAAAAAAATTTTCCTTTAAAATGATTATATTTTTATAATTTTTCTTACTCGATTATTTAAAACAGTTTTTCAAATTTCAAAAAATCGTTAAATTTCAAACATTTTTTTTTAAATATTCGTTATAATTCAAGAAAAATAAATCATAATTATTTATTCTTAATTAAGCAATCTCATTTCTCTAATAAAAATTCTTTTCTCTTCTTAAATGATCGTGAAAAAATAAAAATTTATTTCTTTTAATATTCTGTTTCTTTTACTTACTGTCTATTACTCAATTGGTTATGACAAGAATTTTAAATAACAGATCACCATTAGTGTGAAAGCGGGTACATTTTTCTTCCATTATTTCAACCTTTTTCCCCTTTCTATTAACAGGAAGGTAAGAAAAGTTGAAAATTTAAATAACGAAAAAGCTAGAGGCTGTAGAAAAAGTTTCAATTTTTGCCTTTATAATCATTCAATCCCTGAATTAAGAACCATAAATTGCCAAGTGTTGGACGACCATTTGCTACAAAATTAATGTCTATCTATTATTCTTCAGACTCACGGTCTAAACACTTATTTAAGGTACAATTACGCGAGGTATAAGACTATTTATCTTCATAATTCTTGTTCAGCTTCTTATGAATTTTCTTTTTTCTTCTGTGTTAATAACTAATTTTCATCAAAATTAAATTTTATTAAAAAAGAATAAAGAACATTTTCGTAGCAAGCAAATAAACCGATGGTAACACTTTTTAAACGCTACTAATTACACAATTAAGAAACGACATTTTTTCATTTTCATGTAATAGCGAATCATGATGTAATGATGCCAGCACTTTCGTTTATTTCTTCTTCACTTACACACGCTTCAAAGTTTTTTGAACTTCATTCAAGGAGAAACTTGTAATCTGAATAATTTGCAAATTTAAATTTGAAAATTCAAAAAGTTTTTACAGTTTTGTAGTGATAATTATTTTACATTATAAATCTTCTTGATTCCAGAATTGTAAAATTGAGAAACTTATTTTCATATAAAAAAATTAAAATGTGTGCTTTATATGAAAAGTAGTTGAAAAAGCATTAAAACCAGGAGGATAGACACAGGGTGAAATTCGCGAAAAATTCGCCACTTTTCGCCACCGTGTATATCCCCTTGATTAAAACTAACCATTTTTCGTTATTTGAGCAAAATTTAAGAGAGTTACGAAAAAACAGTTTCTGAAAATTTGAATTTTTTAAATTCTAAATTGCCGTTATTTTAAGAGTAATTTTTCAAATTGTAAAAGCAGTTAGATTTCTTTTTGAAATTCTTTTAATGTATAAATATATTCAAATTTATTAATATGCGCTTTAAATAAGGGAATTTTAAATATTTTAAATTCGATAAAGAAAATTTTTTAATTTGTAAAATCGTTCCAATCTTCTTATTTTCAATTTGTTAATAAACATAATACTAAAAGGTCTTCATCACAAATATTTCACGCAAATGAGTTTATTCGCTTAGTTATCATTGATGTATTAACAAAAGAAATTTTCACTCTGAATCAGATTTACATTAATTTGTGGGTGTGTGAGAGAAAATTAAGCAATGTCATTATTAGCAATTTTATTCCAATTTACATAAATTACATCTTTTAACCCTTACACATATACGCTGCCATGAATAAAATGCACCTATGTGAATAAATTATCATTGCAATGAAATCAGCAAACTCATTAAATCTGACCAACAGTACTAATGCAAATGGTCTGTTTATGCATTAATTATCAGACATAAAATTATGATTTTGTGTGTGGTTCTTGAGGGTTAAACATAAAATAATTTTTCATGTTTTTAATATGATTAGTTGAGTTGAGTATCATTTTTGAAAACTATGAATAATCTCTTTGTAAATGCATATATATAGGTATGTGGTTAGAAAATTGTGGTTTGCAAAAACAATGAATAAATAAAATTTGATTATTTTCATTATCATAGTGCTAAGATGCGGGAAAAATAATAAAAATTTTAAAAATAAAATAAATATTTCGATTTTTTATGATTTAAAAAAACTGTTTTCTGAGCCAATTTAGGTGTTGAATTCTGAAATATTTTAAAGTAACTGCATTTAGATGCTGAATAATCTGAAATTTTATATAACTTAGTAGTTTTTGTCATTGGATCGCAATAAAAAATAAAATTCATCGATAACCTGAGACTCATTTCTTATCTTCAATAAAATCATCAATCTATGAATTCATTTTTCATAAAATAAGTTCATCAAACTCATTTTATAAAAAAAAATAAATCATAATTAAAAAATGTTCAATAAATTTTCAATACCTGTCAATAACATAATATTGCAATTTATAATAAAAATCAATATTTCATTAAATAAAGAACAAAAATTATGAGAGAGTAGATAATAATTTTAATTACTTTAAATTCCTTGATAATATTAACAAAGACTGAGTTAGTCAATTAATAAATTTAAATAATTAGTGTATAAGCTCGTATTATTAAATTATCACTTTTGTTTGCTATCCAAAAAATAATTATAGATCAACTTTCTACATCAAATGAAGCTATTTGCATGTGACTCATCATATTACTCACATAATGGTCATACTATTTACATTAATAACTCACATATGAGTATATTTGCTTTATCTTTGTCTATAAACATCAATTGTGTGAAGAAGAAATGACTTATAAACTAAAATAATTCTCAATGGTCAAAAGATTATTTAAGTAGGTCATTAAAGATTTTAATTTTTAAAATCAAAATAAATTTTTCGAAATAAAAAAGAAATCAATTAAAGAAAAAACTTTCTAATAACACATCAGATATCAAGAAAACATTTGAATACAAAAAAGAATTTTGGTAATTTGTAGAAAACATGCTGGAAGAATTTTATATCCATTAAGAGACAAAGATATTTGAAGTAAAAAATTGAAAATTTAATAACATATTCATATTCATTAAACACTGAAATTTCATATGAATCGTTGAGTAAACAGCATGAAAAAGAGTTTTCATTTTTTTTTGTTTTCTGCTCTTTTAAGAGCTTCCTTTTCAAGTTTTTCAATGTTCACATTGTTTTGGATGTGTTTTGAATATTTTAAGATATCTTATAACAAATATCTGACAGACGAGCCTTAATTTCTTTTTACTTTTGTCTTTTTAAAATCGATTAAAAGTTTAAAAGATTCAATTTATTACACAGTAATAAAATATTTAAATTTTAATTTTAAAATGTAAACAAACAAAATACTGAGATAAGCAAATTTAAAGTTCAATATTTTATTTTCCGTTATTCAAATAATTAATTCATTTTCACTAAAAAGCGCCTTAATCATAAATTTTCAAATCAATTCTTTGTATTTTTCCTCTCATACAAAAATCATCATCATCCTCATCATGACAATTTTCTAGGGTTCGGAATTATGCAGATAAGAAGAAGAAGTATACGCATAATTTTCTTCTTCTTATTGATTTTTCCATACAAAAATGAATTATGCGCATACTTCTTCTTCTTATCTGCATCATTCCGAACCCTACAATTTTCATAACATGGAACACCACTTAGATGTCATATAATCGTATTCCATTATCATATCTACAAAAGCTTTCAGGCTTTTGATTTTTCTGCTCTCGTTTTTATCTATGAATGTGTTATTCGAGTTATTTGCGTCGATATTGTTTAAGTCATCAGATGAAAAAAGGTTTTTTGCAATAGAGATACGAAACCATTGCCGAAAGCAATGAATTCAGTCATCAATAAATAACAATAAATCTATCACCATAAAATCGATGTTTGCACGCTTACACACGCTAATAAAATTCATATTTTCAATTTTTTCCCTCTTTTCCCTCATGTTGAACATTTTAATTTCACATTCATCAGTATGATGACAGAGATGAAAAGGATAAATAGAAGCATGGTATGATGTTGAATAAATTAGCTGGATGAAATTCAATGAAAAGCTTTGAATTTAATGATGCTGCTGTTGAGAAAGCTCATGCATGTGGTTAGAAAAATGAATGAGAAATTTCTTTCATGTAAGACATTAATGCAACAGATTTATTATTAAAATCAACAAAGAAGAAAAATGAAAAATGATATTGTAAGATTTTTTTTCAAGTTTAAATAAATTTTGATTCTTTAGAAAGTTTGAGATATTGGTTTAGTAAGATTTAAAAATTATAATTTTTTTTAGAAACTAAAATATTGAAATTTCAAAATTTATTATTTGATGACTCTATGGACAGCTTTAAAAATTTAAAGACTTCAATTTGAAATGTAAAATTTTTTAGCGTTTTTGGTAACAAAAAGGCAGTTTATACATTCACTTTGTTTGGCCTGTTGAGTAAAACGCGAGATCTCGAAAACTACAATAGCTAGAGACTTACAGTTTTTTGTGTTTGATTTGTGCTATCAAGTTATTGGCAATAAATATAGTGAGAAAGCTATAATTAATTGCATTATTCGAAAAATTGCGAATTAAATTTTCTATATTGAAAAATGTAAATTTTAATCTTTAAAAACATTGATCTATGACGCCAAAAATGCACTAAAATACACCAATCCGCAAAACTGGTACTTGGCATCTCGTTTTATTTCACAAACATCAAATTCATTTTTAACTGACAAAAAGGTACAAAAAAGATAAGATAAAAGAAAAAAAGAACGACATAATTCGCAAGCATATGTTCGTTATATAGAAAAAAAGGCAAAAGAAAGAACTTTTATTTTCTTTCATGAAAATTTTCATATAGTTGTTAAAGACGACATGTGAGTGAATGTGTTTTTGCATGTATTGTGGCGGATGTCTGAAAAAGATATGAAATTTTCATTTTTCAACCATTTATTTTTCCCCCAATTGCAGGTGGTCTCTTTTCACCATTGCCATCAAGTGACGATCATCAGACAACCGATCCACAGGAGATTGCATTCAAATATGCGGTTGAAAAAATTAATGCAGACAATAAGATTTTACCACGCTCAAAATTACATGCAGAAATTGAAAGAATATTGCCCCAAGATAGCTTTCATGCATCGAAGCGTGTCTGTCATTTGATGAAGACGGGCGTTGCAGCAATTTTTGGACCACAATCATCACACACGGCGTCTCATGTGCAAAGCATTTGTGACACTATGGAGGTAAGTTTCTAATGAAAATTTATTGCAGACACACACATACTATAAAAAAAGAGAAAGTCATGCCAAAGTTTAGTCAGCATTTTTTTTTTTCAAAAAAAAACCTCAAATGAATTCAAAGCAAGCAAAAAACTTTTCCAAATCATTTCACCTTGAATACGAATGCCAAACATTTTGAGAAGTACAATCTAAAAAGCTTTTACCGCATCATAAATCTCGTGAGAAAGCAAAAAAAGGCATTCTATATATGACAACAACAAAACGAAGAAAAAAATTTGTAAGATGATGAAGGGAAGGTATTTTTAATACAAGGCGAAGGAAATATAATAAAATATGCAAATAATAAGCTTTCAACGCATCAGAAGAAATGGAAAATGATACTTGATGTGCTCTGTGGTAGAAATTGTCAAGGAGACTACTTCAGTTAATAAGAAAAGATTTTGTCATAATAGCACGTGTCTTCATACTAAATTTTATTTTTATAGCATTTTAAATTACACAAATATTTCAAAAATAAAGACGATTATTGAAATTAATTTAAGTTATGGAAATTTTAAAAGTCTGAAACTTTTGTAAATTTTAAATTTATTAGACTAACGCTAATTTCTCTTTGATAAAATTTAACATTTAAATTAATACATTTAAACACAAATTAATTGAATATTTTATTTGAAACATTTCAACTAAATTAGCTGTATCTGAAACATCAATTGCTTAAAAAAATTTATCTACATTTATGTCAAGAATGAGATTTCTATCAAATTAATAAAAATGTTATTAAATCTCTCATTAATTAATTTTTGTAAATAAATAACTTGTTAAAAAAAGAAATTCGTGGAAATTTTTTAATTAGGTTTGAGTTGCTTGTCTTCGCAACAATTTTTATTTGATTATTCAAAATTTTGCGAGAATTTCAAAGATTTGGCAGAAACCAAGATTCGAAACAAACAGCTATTAATGATTCAGACACTTACAAATTTTGTGCACATTTTTACTAACTAAAGCATTTTTTAAAAAAATTAATTAAAAGTTTAGATCATGCGTTATCAGAAAAATCGAAATCTTTTCTTTTTTTATTAAAAACTCCATTCAAAAATTAAGATTTTTATCTAATGTTTATTAAATTCCTCTATTTTTCGACTTCAAATAAAGAAATTTTTAAAATATTTTAATAATCAATTTATTCAAAAAAGAAAAATATTTATTTCACTATGAGCAGAGTAAAATCACGTACAAAATGATTTCCATAATTTCCACTCAAATATCACACAAGAAAGAAATTTTCTCTTCTTTATTCTATCTCACAATTGAATTTGTCACAATAAAAAATCATAAAATAAATATTGTGCAAAGTAAAAAAATTTCCCCTTCTATGAATATGTGTAAATCATACAATACAAGCATGTACACAATATTTGATTTAAGGATTATTGTTATTACAAGCTAACAGAAAAAAATTTTGCTGCTGCTGCTGCTTTCCTTACTTTTGTTTGTCTTTTTTGTTTTTCTTAAGCTCAGAAATTTGAATACAAAGAGAATTTGATTGAGAACCACCTACATACATATAGCGCTGTTGTTCACTTCATTCACATTCATATGAATAAAAGATTATGCTTTGAAACTATGTCTGCGCTTGCATTTCTTTTTGAAAGTTTTAAATTATAAACATATGCAGCCACGTTGGATTTCACATATTTTGTGAACTGATTTTACAAAGAAAATTGTTAATCTTTAGGATTTTTTGCATTTGTTGTTGTTTGTTATAATTAAAGTTAAATATTTGTTCTTAAGTCATTACATGAGATGAGTTAATATGTTTTAACAGCAGCAACATGCTTTAATGCTTTTTTATGATTTCGGTTAATAAAATTATAATCCCTCATTCACACATAATCCTTTGTGTAAATAAACAAATGTTTATTCATAACAGAAACATAATAAAAACAAGTATAATAAATTCTTACATAAGTTCCTTTTGCAGGTTAAGAAACTTTGAAAAATTATTAAATTTTTTTGTGTCAAATTATTTCAAATTGAAAAGATTCAAAAACCTCACAATTTTTTTTAATTAAGTCAAAATATCAGTTCATTTATTTTCTTTCAAATACAAAGTCTCTTAACCTTTACTCGTCTCTTAACATACAATTTGGTAAGTTTATTACCCAAACATAAAAACCAAAGCTTACTATGCTTAATACATGAAATAAAAAATATTTGCTTCTTCTCACTTTATCACTTGTCAAAGAAACTTTCAGCAGCTAAAAATAATTTATCATTAACAACACAAGGCAAACTTTTTCTTTTCATTGATTTTCAAATGCATAACAAATTGACTCACAAGCCAAATCTCTTCTAATAGATTCCTCATTTGGAGACACGCTGGGACTATAGATTAAGACGAGAAAGTTGTTTGGTAAACCTTTACCCACATCCATCGACATTATCGAAGGCTTATGTTGATCTAGTGAATGCATGGCGATGGAAATCATTTACTATAATATATGAGACAAATGAGGGCTTGGTAAGATTGCAAGAACTGTTGAAAGCACATGGACCTAGTGAATATCCAATAACAGTTCGACAGCTGAGTGATTCTGGTGATTATAGGTAAAATTTTTTACTCTTTTTGTTATTTGGATATTATATAACATAAAAAAGAAGATTTGATTTTTGAAATGGCAAATTTTTAGGTTATTTAATATTAAGACTTCTCACTCGGGATCAGAAACATCCCAAATCCGAAGATTCTTAAGATTTTGAGCTATTTCATGACTTTAATTTAAGGATTTAAAACGATGTTTTCTCCTCAGAATTTAAAATTTTTTCCCTCAGATTTAGGCAAGTTTTTGTTTTTGGAAAATTGGGATCGGGATCGGGATCGGGATTCCCCGCGATTTCCTGATCCCGAAAGCTTAATTTAATTAAGCCTTATTTAATATCCGAATAGAACTGAAGTTAAAATTTTTTATGACAATTTAAAATTGTTATAAACCTTAAAACAATATTCATTTTAGGGATTATTAATGACGAATTTTCTGCTAATATTTTTCTTTATTTAACATAAATTTAACATCAGGCCGTTGCTTAAACAAATAAAGAACTCAGCAGAATCAAGAATCGTGCTTGACTGTTCAACTGAAAAGATTTATGAGGTATTAAAGCAAGCGCAACAGATTGGAATGATGAGTGATTATCATAGCTATTTAATAACATCGCTCGATTTGAATACTGTCAATTTAGAGCCATTCCAGTACGGTGGTACAAATATCACTGCCTTCCGACTTGTCAATCCTGATAATCCGCTTGTGCGACAGACAGCCAAAAACTGGACTGTCATTGATTCAAAGCTCGGCAAGAAAGTCAGTAGCTCTGAAAACACGTCCGTGATAAAAGCTGAAACAGCACTTATGTACGATGCTGTACATTTGTTTGCAAAGGCGTTGCATGATCTTGACTCGAGTCAACAAATTGACATTCACCCACTGTCGTGTGACAATCAAGATACATGGCCTCATGGCTATAGTCTCATCAACTATATGAAAATTGTTGAAATGCGTGGATTGACTGATGTCATCAAATTTGATCATCAAGGTTTCCGTACAGACTTTGTGCTGGATATCATTGAGTTATCGCCCGTAGGATTGCGAAAAATTGGAACATGGAACTCAACGCAAGGTGTTAATCTGACAAGAACGTACACGGATCAGCAGAAAGAAATAAAAGAAATTTTAGCAAACAAAACACTCGTCGTTTCAACCATTCTCAGCAGTCCCTATTGTATGCGAAAAGAGGCTGAAGCGACGCTCACGGGAAATGACCAATTTGAGGGCTATGCTATTGATCTCATTCATGAAATTTCAAAACTTCTTGGATTTAACTATACCATTCGTTTGGCTCCTGATGGTCGATATGGAAGCTTTAATCCAATAAAAAAGTAAGTTTGCATAAAATTCACGTTTTAGAAATTCAAAACATGATTTATTATCTCGCTCTGCATGAAAGAGAGTAAAAAAGAATGAAAAAGCTGTAAAAAAGATTTTTTATTTCTTCTTTTGAGTATATAAGGAAAAAGCTTCTCTTTTCAATGGTGCTCTTTTTTGTAAAGTGTTTTGCAAAATTATGAAAAAAAATAGTTATAAAACTTACATTTTTTTGAGTTTTATAAAAACTTATTACAAGTAACAGTAAAAAAATGAAATTTAATTTTTCGTTGTTTTTCTCAGTTTTCGTTTTTTTTCGCGAATGTTTACAAACAAAATTTTCAAAACTTCACAAAACTTTGAATGTTAATAATTTTTGAACTAATTAAAAATTTATTTATCTTCCTTTAATGTCTTGTAAAAAGTAATAAAAGTTAGTTTTTGAAAGGAATTAAATTACTTTTTAAAAAGAAATAAATTTTACAACAAAATTTCCCCTCATCGTCAGACGATAATAAAAAATTTCCTCTGCAGCAACCCCAAACATGATCAGAAATATTATTTTTCTTTTCGCTTTTCTTCACTCATTACTTTCATCAGAAACAAGAAACTTTTCTTTTCCCTTTTCAAAACATTATTATACTGTTTTAAATCACCAAATTATATTCAACTCTGTCTTCATATTTTATTGCATTAAAATTTCAAAAAAATTATGCATAGAAACCTTTTAATATTGATATTTGTTCATTTTTTCAGTGAATGGGATGGTATGATAAAAGAACTATTGGATCAAAGAGCTGACATGGCGATTGCAGATCTCACCATTACATTTCAACGAGAACAAGTCGTGGATTTCACTATGCCATTCATGCATCTTGTAAAAAATTTTTTATATAACTATAACATTTTTGATCTTTTAAATTTAACTTAAAATCAAAAAGCTTTACTTAAACTGAGTTTTTGAAAAATAACGGTTATTCTAATTTCAAACTTTTTTTGGTTAAAAATTTAAATTTTATTGTTAGGACCATGATTTCTCCTGATTTACTTAAATCTAAAAGAGCGTTAACAAAAGCTTTAATTTAAACTTTTCTTTAAAAAATTTTTAAACAAGATCGGAAATGTTGATTTATTTATTTTAAAATAACGATCATTTAAAATTCAAAAAATTTTAATAATATTTCAATTTATTATAACAGGGTATTTCTGTGCTGTATCGCAAGCCAATAAAGCAACCACCAAATCT
>JACWBX010002712.1:11567-23007 GCA_014622435.1 Polypedilum pembai | reverse complement strand
GCAAAAGTTTACAATTAAATCTTCTTTTTTTTTATAAAAAAAGAAGCTTAATGTAGGAAGTTTTGTATGATGTGGGCATAAAGAAAATAGTTCTTTAATATTAAAGAAGTTTATTATGGTTTTAAGAAGAAATTTGTGCATATTTAGTTATTGAATTAAAGAAAGTAACGACCAAAAGCATTTTTCTCACATTTTTTTTAAATAAAAAATTCATTTCTTCATTTCGTATAAATTTATTTTCTAAATGACAGTAGCATTCACGAGTTTTATTTCTTCACTTTAAATTTTTACTTGGAAATGACAACGCCAATTAATTTCATGTTTCCTTCACTCTCTGCTCCCGTAGTAGAAAAGGGAAATAAAGTGCAAAAGAAAATTTCTCATTTTATGGCGGAATTTTGATAGGTGTTTTCAATATTTCATGTTGAACAGAAGTGAAGCGATGGCATGTTAATGTCAATGTTAAATCAATTTTCTAGACACTTATGATACATTTCACCCTTTACCTCATGCATAATACTAGCAGTTTAAATTCAACTCATAAAAATTTTTTGTTTCATGCTTACATCAGCATAAAAAAATAAATTTTTTATATTTTTGATTGTTGACCCGTTCACACATTCAATTAGCATTTTTCGCGCCTGTCATGTATCGAACAAATTGTTTCCCAATAGGCAAGTTAGCGAAAAAAAATTCCCAAAGTATTTTTGCAAAATATGTGTGAGTTGGTAAAAGAGTGTATCGAAAAAAATCATATTTTAATTTTCCTCAACAATGAACTTTGATTACCTTCTGATATTGGCAAAAGAAAATTTCATTTCAATAAGATGATGCTTTATGAATCCATGCAATTTTATTAAGTTGAAAATTTTTCTTCAGAAATTTCAACAAAATTTAAATTTTGTTTGTATATTTTTTCTTTCAAATGACCACCCATATATAATTCGAATGAGATCAAAAAAAGTACATATATTAAATGACCTCAATAAATTTCTAAAGAACACTTTCTTATATTTTGATATATGATGCGACACACAAAAATGAAATTCACTAAATAAATTATTGGATGTGAAGAAACTCCTTCTCGACCTAGGCCATCATTTTTGTTGGGAAAAAATACTTTCTTCGTGTGTATCATCGTCAATAAAACTTATTTATGCGCTCTCGATTTGCTCCTTTTCCTTTCCATTCGATAATGGCTTTGAAAACAATTTTTTGTCTCCAATTCAGAAAGAAAAAGAAACAACAAAAAAAACATACACACGGAGGGAGAGAAAAAGGAAGATGAAAAGTATCATATTGTGCAGTCAAGAGTGGCGAAGAACTAATCGAATTGGAAAGTTTATGTGGGAAAAATTATGCGTTATCGTTATTTTGCTTTTATCCCTCTCTTATTGAATGTGCCATATCTAGCATTGCGGTTAGTTCCTCTCTCTCTCCACTTCACGCTAGCCTCTGTTTGTATGTTTTCCAATTCATTTTATTGTTTTTCTTTTCCTACATCACGAGCGAGTGAGTTAGGTCGACCGTAAAGGGGGTTCATTAATAATTTAGAGTTTTTATTTATTTTGATAACTTTTTTTTAACAATGCGAATTCATATAATGGTAAAATTCATTGAAAATTTTTTTCTATTAACTTGTCATTCCCCTTTTAAAAACTAGCTGATGTTTTTTTGTTTATACTGTTTCTGATATGAGTATAAAATGTCCTGGCTACAGTCGAGTGGTCATAACTCAAAGAAAAATCCAATACGGGCCTCATCCATATAGAAATATAAATAAATTTCTTTGTAATAAAGCATAATTTATGTAGGCACTCAAAAAATTCTCCTTTCATTATTTCCGTGCGAAAGAGTGTGTGTATGAATGGAAACCTTTTCTTTTATCATAAAACAATAGAATGTAAGGAGAGAGAAATTTCATTCTAATGCTCAAATCCCGGAAAATTGCACTTTTACGATGGCATTTATTCATTCAATTTTTCCCTCATCCAAATAGGCATCAAAGCGTGGCCTAACACCATTGTGATATACTTATTGCTAACCAATTTATTAGATTTTATCCATTTCCATTTAAGTGTGAGCCAAATTTTTCTCCTCCTTTCGTTCTTCTATTTTTTATGGTTTTGGGTGCGATAAATTTTTATATTGTTCTATGTGCGAGGAGAGAGCAATGCCAAAAGCGGTAATACAAATGGTCCTCTTCGCCAAAAGCTGGTGATGCTGAACAAGTGATAAAATTGTGACTATAATCCCGAGTGCACTTAGAAAGCGACAGAATTGGTTTTTAGAAAAAAAAGTTAGATGAAGGACGTGGGATTAAATAGTTTTCAAGATCAAAATCACAACTATGTTGAAACATTTTTTTATTCAAAAATCTTTGGCCCATCATGAAAATAATTCTTTTACGTTGCTGCTATATTCCACTAAAATTGTACTTTCGAGAGCTATTTTTCGATTACCATTGTTCATGTTCTTCCTATATTTCTTTCTTTTTTTTTGCTATCATAAGTCTCTTGCATGTTGTATAGTGTAAAACACACAATAGTAAATGTTATTGCATGTATTATCATCATGACTTGAATGGTGGTAACATGTAGGATGAAAAGCTTTGAAATGGTTTTTTGGATGAAATTTAAAATCTCTCTATCCCTTATTCTCATTTTCTCGCTTATTTATGTGCGAGTAGGGTCATTTGTGCATGCTCTAAGCTTTTCTGTTTTTCTTTTTTTTTTTCATTGAAAATTCTGTCGTTTCATACATCTGTGTTAAACGATTAGACTGCTTGTTTCTACGGTTGTATGAGCTTAAAAGTTAAAATTAAAATTCATAGAGATTTTTAATGTGCATAAAAGTAAAAACCTCATTAATGACACTAATAAGATTATTTTTCATTATAAATTATGAATTATAAGTCAAGTTGATAAGTTCAGAGCTTAAATTATGAAAATAATTCCACCCATTCATCCTCATTATAGCTTCAAAACTCATTCAACGTGACTATCAGTTTGTTTGCCATTTGCCCACACAATCACGTGCATCATAAACGGAGAGCAAAAAAGTCAACATTATCTCATTGCTTCCACAATGATGCAGCAATAATAACAATTGTGAGAAACAATCGAAAGTATCGTCTGTCAATGACTATCTGAGCGACACGCGGGGAGAAACCTACACAATTTATACACAATAAAAAAAGTTTAATCTGTAAAACATAAATATAACACGGCGATAAAACATTAACAGGTACATGAATAGTATGGGAAAAAAATTTGTTTTTATCGACCCAACAGTTAATAGTGAAGGAAAAAAGAAAGAGAAAAAAATTGTTGAATAGTCGTAGCGTAGTGGTAAAAAAGAGCACATGGCACGATGGAAGAATACAGTTGAAGGCACCAAACTGAGCATACATACGTGTTGGAAAAAAAATAATTTTTTACTCATATTCAGCGATGAAAAAGTGGAAAATGGAATAATAAATACACAATCGTCTGGAATTACACCTTTTTGAACTATGCTCGAGTGCGAGGATGTAATAAATCACTGAGAAATGTTTGAGCAAACATTTGAAAAGGGATCTGGGGTGATTTTTTTCATTATTAATTTCAATTCCACTTCGTTTTCTCTTTGCACACCTTTTTTGCTTTTCAGGTGCGGAAAGTTTTTTAACTTGTTTCTAAAGAATGTGGAAAAATATGAAAAATATCAATGAATTTAAATAACATAAAAAACGTTTTGTTAAAACTTTAAACTTTTCAACATATTTAAAAATTTTAAAAATTTATAAGTTAACACCGAAAAAATTATCGACCACAATAAACACGAAGCACAAAGTTTTCTCACTGTTTTCCTTTAGCGAATATAAATCATTTCCACTACTCAGATTTTTTTGTTTTTCATTGCCATCATATGCATTAAATTCGCCATTGTAATTTTTTGCACATCGTATATCGGATGTAATTTTTGTTGTCGTTTTGCTACTGTCGCTATTGTATGGATAAAAGAGAAGAGTTTGTCATTAATTTATATACATGCAGCTGTATGACAATCATTTTAAATGTCTCGAGGATGAAAACGAGTGAGAATTTTTTTTTATGTTGAGAGTCAGTGTATGACATGTATATATTTACAAATGAAATGGAATTGAATGAACGTGTAGCAGCGGCTACCTTTCTTTTATCTCCCTTTTTTGGTATATGTATATATATATAGATAATTTTTCACTTTACGAAATGATGACCGTGATGATGATGATGATGATATGGACGGTCAAATAGTCATGATCATTCTTCATTTTTACCAGCCTTAATGTTTCTCTGACATGTCTGGATTAAAATTAATTTTTAAGCACCTTTTCATGATGACAAGTTTATGATAAAAGGATACAAAAAAAGTGATTTAAATTTCACAACTTGCCATTCATTTCATTCCAATTAGATACTTGTATATTAAGGCTTTTAATGCACTGTCAGAGAATTGAATTTTCATGTTTTTCTTTCACATACCACACGGCTCAGAATAGTAATTATTTTCATTAAATTTCATGGCGAAACACTGTCATTTATTTTTCGATATCAGATCGAATCAATGTTTGTATCTATAATTATTATGCTTCTGATAATTAGTGTTATGCATGATGATGACTTCCTTTTCTCTCACCATCATTGCAGTTGCATGTGTGTAAATTTATATTTGTATATGTGTGTGTATGAATGTGCAAAAGTTTGTCGCTCCATAATGTTCGAATTAATTATCAGATGATGATTTATAGTCCGCATGCAAAATGAATTGTATTTTGCAATAAATATATATGGAATTGTGTGGATATAGATTTGATTATGCCAGAGAGGTGGACTCTTCTGTCTATATGTGTGTTTGTTGATTATGTGTAATATGGGTCATGTGCTTGTGTTTTAATTGCTTGATAAATGACGAAAACTTGGACAATAGACCACATGAGGGTGAGAATAAAAATAACCATTAAAAACTAATTTACTTTTTGGATTTCAAAATTTGTAACATAATGGATATTTTTTATCTGATTTAAAATTTTTAGTTAAATGAAATTTAATTCTCAACATTTTTATTAATTCAAAAGTTTAAAACCAACGATTTTTGCAAAAATAATAAAATTCTTTTGAACATTTCATACGTAAAAATGAATTTTAAATTTCTTGAATTTTAAAATTTATTGAATGTGCCTAAATTTTCTGCAAATTCCATTTATAGTTTTGTTTGAATGTTCATTTATGTGCAAATATTTTGTTAAAATTGAAATATTTGAGAGAAATTTTCGAAAACTAATATTCCACGATGATTAATGTGGTGAGAGAGAAAAGTTTTACTGTCTCTGTCTATAGCAGCTCAATATGGAACAATTTTTAGAGAAAATAAACATTCAATAATTTTAAATATCGATTAAGTTAGAATTTTAATACTTCATATGTGAAAGTTTTTATTTTAGTGTGTGAATGTGGGTGAGAGAAAGAAAATGGAAAATAGAAAAATTAAATGAATAAATTTTCAAACATTTCCTGCATTAAATAAAATTTTTAAAAGTTTTCGATTTTCATTCTGTCGAGTGCTAACACTTTGAATTAATGAAAATAAAAATTACAATTTTTCCTCATTCAGCTTGCGCTCGTAAATCCCCTATTTTAAAACTATTTTATCCTATTGTAATACAATTTTCAACGGGAGTAAGTGGATTTTTTTTTCACATGGTAAATGTACTTTTCACATATCCTGTACATGTTAGAAAACATGAAAATTCAATGTATTTCATTTTATACGACTTAGTTGAATCGAGTAGAAACAAGCCATTCGAATGTTAAAATTAACATTGTTTCAAGTTTACTGTAGGAATTCATTTGCAGTCAATGCAGAAAGAGTATTGAATCAAAAAAAAAAAGGTTTAAATGCAGGACTCGATGTGTTTGAGAATTTTAATAAAATTGTTGAGATTTCGTCTGTTTTTGTTTTATACTGCAACCAAGTTGTTTTTTTCTAAGAAAGGTTTTTTATTTACAAAATAGTCAATACTTTAAATATGATTTGACTTTTCTTCATAATTAGCTTAAAGACAAAAAATTTTTAAAAGATAAAATAATATGTATGATTTTTACTCTGAAAATTGACTCAAAATTTTATCTTTAAAATATTCAACAAGTCAATTTGGAAAGTAATAACTTTTCAATGCAGTCAGTGACTAAATCCTAGGAGAGTAGTAGAAAGTGAAAAAGCCACATATTTCATTTCAAATCAGAATTAGAATAAGAATAGAATAGCATCAGGGCTGCTGCTACTCTTTTTATTCCCTCTCTTATGTGCTATAATGACAGTGAAATGTTCGTAACAAAATGAATGTGAGCCAGATGTGTCATTTGTGATAAAGAAATGGGATTTAATATGTCGTCTTTTGCTTACGGTTGAAACTCATCTCTAGATTCTGCACACCAGCAATTATCGTTCACATTTCGATGAATGATTTCATCATTTGATATTTCACATTTCAATCCTCTAATTTCATTTGATGCGTCATCACATTGGTTATCGCAAACTCTCATCGCATTGAGAATTATTTTCATTTTATGTTCATCATCATCATCATTCTCGTTGCCATCAGCAGCAGTAGCAGCAATAGAAACAGAAGGAGTGGTATTGGCGACAACGAGTTTTCTATTAACTGGCGTAGTATTAGACGAGGTGAACGACGTGAATGTATTCATTCGCTCGCTCTTGTCACATTTCATTATTGTATCTGTCATCAATGGAGAATTGTCGTTAGCAAATAAATATTCATGCTCGTTCTCAACGGTAATTTCAACAATTTTATCTCTCTCATAATTAAATTGTTCTGTATTATTTAGAGCATTTGTGGTGGGTGAGAGGATTGCGGTTGGAGCGTTGGTGGTGGTCAGTATGAATGGTACATTTAAGCCTTCTGCAACTGTCGCTGTTGGATACGAAACGTGCTTATCACGGTCAGATGAATTTCTTTTATTGACATCGACATAATTGTTGTCCTCATTCTCATTCTCATTGCCCAAATCCATTGAATCAATCAGATTATATTCATCTTTTTCTCCTACTGCTGTTGTTAATGTAGTGCGAATAGTTTTGTCATCATGATTTTTTAATAACTCTGTGTTAGTAATGTCATGAAATTGCAAATATTCCAAATTCATTGTAGATACAGATGTCATAGTCTCATCATCATTAGCCAATTTTGATTCATCATCATCGTTTTCACTGAAGCGATAGAATTCGTTAGTGAATAAATCAAAATTGTACGGCCCAAAGATATGAATTCCATCTGTAAAAAACATTGAAGTAGTGTCAATTACAGTTGTTGAAGTATCAATTACAGTAGTTAAAGTAGATGATGTGCAATTGCTCGAAAATGAAGTGTCGCTTTCATCGTCATCATCTGTAATTGGTGCAATTTTATCATCATAATCATATTTGTCACTACTACTCCTTCTTTGTTGCCATGCTCTCATTTCTTTATCGAAATAGAGATCTAAATTTAAATTATTTCTATTCGTGCTGTTGCTGTTGCTATTGATTGTTGAAATTTCATTAATTTTATAGCATTCATTCTTGTTTGACTCAATTGTCGACAATGACGATATTGTACCAGTAGCAATAGTAGTATCAAATTCATAGTTTTTGCAATATTTATCTCGACACGTCCCATCGGATGATGATGTTTGTATGTCTTGCATTTTCTCATGCTGCTGTTGCTGCTGTTTCTCGTACAATTTACAATCATTATTCATTAATATCGAGTTATGTTGTTCTCTTGTTTCCGTCTCATGCGGTTCCTTTTTCATTGAAGATTTAATTGCTTTGCACTTGAATGCATCAATATTTTTTTCATTGTTAATTGAAATGGTTGCCTCTGATTCTTCCATTAAACTTCTATTATCACCAACATCTGTGAGTGGCGAACAAAACTCATTAATTTTAATCAATACTGCTGCTGCTGTAGTTGAGTCAACCGTCTGTGAGTTTTTTTGATCAAATTCATTTAATGATGCATAATTGTTGTGATTTTTACTTTGACTCGCATTCGACGCCTTTTCCTCATTATTTCTGTTACCACACTCTTCTACCACAAATGAACTGTTTGAAATTCCATCTGAGTACACTCGTAGATGATGATTGTCGCATGATTTATCGAAATGTTGACGTATTTTCTGTAGCTCATTCGAATGGAACTTTTCCTCTGGCAAATAAAAGCATCGCTTTCTTGATAATGACGATAATGCTGATGCAGGACGATGTCCGAGGCCGATTGATTGATTTTCTTTGCCCTCGCCCTGTTGTCGTAGATGATGATGGGCATCATGCTGATCGAATTTCAAATTTTCTGTCGATTTCGATGATATTGGTGTTGTCATCTTGTCAATCTCACTCCACAGCTCGTAATTATCGAAGAAATCTCTAATTTCCGCCACTTGTTTCTTCGATAACTTATTGTTGTCAAAATATTGAGCATTTGAGTTCACTTGAGGTCGTAGTTCATTGTCGGGTGGCCATTGAAAATTGCAACATGAGCGATGTCTACGAGATGTGTTAATTTTCAACACAGTCTCACGATCAACACGAAAACACGATCGACTTTGTCTGATTTTTTCTTTTATAATAAAATAGTAATGCGAAAATATTTTTAGATAAAATTACGAAGAGTGTAAAACAGACACATAAGACATGAAATTTGATGTGATTTCTTTTATTTTAGTACGATAATTAATCTATTGAATAATCCCCAATGTATGACATCTGTGTGTGGGTATTAAAATTTTTTTTCTTTTCTTTTCATAAAAATAGAAATTTTTCTTTTCTTTTTCTCTCATTTAGTTGTCACTTGCTCATTTTTTATTATTTAATTAACATACTTTAATGCTATGCGCCTTCTGCTTGTGATTATGTTTTAATGATCCGCAGAAAATGGATGTTGAAAAAATTAGTTTTTATTTAATTATAATTAGATGAAAGAAAATTTTTGCAAATGGCTAATGAGAGTTAGGTGAAATAATTAAGATCTTGAGAAACCAACAAAAAATTTGACCGTTTTTTCAACTAACGTGCCTTCGTAGACCTTATAATTTAAAAAAATTGTGATTTAAATTTTCTATTTCATTATGCTTTTATATGATAAGTGCAAGATATGACGAAAATTGAATATATTGAAGTTCTTGAATTTTACAAGGGATAAAAACTATCCGGATATCTGAAAAAATATCTTTTAAATTTTTATTTAACTCTAATTATCTCCAAATTAAGTATCTCTAATATCTGCAAATATCTCCAATTATCTCTTAAATCTCTTAGTTTTCAAACCTTGATTTTTTACAAGATAAGTTGCAAGAAAGTTATTTTTAAATTTAAATTCTTTTATCTTAATATTTAATACTGTTCTAATTACTCAAGCAACAATTCTTATAATAATTTATAAGAATTAAAGTCAGAAATGTCTAAATAAGAGATTTTTATAAGAAAAACATTTTAAATTTTTTGAATCTATCAAAAGAAGTCAAAAATTTGAAAACTCATCATAGTTGTTTTCTTCTTACAAAAATTTAAAATAACGGTTTTATATTTGTATAGTATTTTTCAGGACTATAAAATTCAATTTTAAATATTAAATTTTTTAAACTAATATAGACAACATATAAGCCAATTATGACTATTAAACTAAAGCATTCACCAAAAAACCCCTAAATAAATATTTTCATTTATGCCACTTTAATGCTGATTATGCCATTTAGAGCAAACACAGTGAAAGGATTCTCCCACATGCCATTAAATTTGTATAAAAGCTCATTTTAGAAATGGTAATATTCATAAACCTGTGACATAACATATTTCATTTTCATAAAAAATTTAGATTAGCCATGCATGACCTCGCACTTTATAAAGATGAATGACGGAGTTTCTTTTTGGCTCTTAAAATTTTTATTATATTATATCGAAGAAGGAAAGAAAATTTTTTTCTCATAATTTTGCCCTAAAGAGCAAGTGAAAATGAAATAAAATAAGCTCTGCTGGCATTGCGAAGAAAAAAAAGAAGGAAACCTAAATACACATCGTTAAACATTTCTCAAAAGCATAAATTTAAATGTAAAAGACGACAAATGAAAATTTAAAGCAAGAATAAAAATTCATTTCCAATACCATCATCGTGTTGAGCTTTTCATTGCCTTCACTTGTCCTTATTGTCGTGATTTCCATACATACACACATATATAGAAAAAGTAAAAAAGAAGTGAAATAAAGTTTCATGTAAAATACATTTTAATGGGCAGAAGAAAAGAAGAGGAAAAACTGGTGAGTAATTTTATTCAAATTGTGTAAGACAATGAAGGTTGTCTTTTTGCCGTGATGCATGTCTATCTTCATGCACATTAACGAACGTAAATTTATTAGTCAAAATCACATTGTGCTATTTTATAACGATTTTTTAATGAATATTGTTGTACGTAGCTTTAAGATTAAAATAATTTTTTCATGAATTTCGTGACTCTCTTGATAATAAGAAATCTATATTAAAATTAATGTTACGCGAATTCTAATTTTTTGATAAACACGAAAAAATATTGAATTAAAGAAATTTAAACTAAAGACAAAAGCAAAAGCACAATAGCTTAGAAGAAAAAATAGAAAATTTATTTTTAACTTCTCCTTTGCTTTTGTTTAGCTTCATACAAAAAAGAGGAAAAATGTTGAAACATAAATTCTCATAAACATTTTTTTCTTCGTTTACAGCACACAGAAAGTCTTTTATACACATTAAGCAGAAGACAGAAAGTAGATGACTATGGTGACAACGACTTTAATGTGAATGTGGCTTTACTTCAACTTCTAATAAATTTTTGCATTTTATCCCTGTTGTATTGGTGAAAAGCTCAAGTTAAAACCGACAGTGTATGGAAATAAAGAAGAAAATTTTGAAACAAAAGATGAATTTTTATGATTGAAAATTTTCATTGAAGTACAAGAGACTTTTCTACTTATTTAAGTAGTTTAATTCAGATATCAATTAACATGTTAGATTAATTATATTTTCAATTATCTGCTGGATTATTTGAATGAATTCCGTTGAATTTAACATTTTTTTTTTGACAAATATTTTATTTTCTCCAGGATTTTTTCATTCCAGCAAAAGATTTGGAATTTTTTGTCTTGCAGTTTATTTCTCAAGAAATGTTGTGCACTTAAGATCGTCAGACAGTTATAATGTCTGATTTGAAGTTATTGCTTTCTTTCTTTCCTCGACATCAGTAGCAATACAAATCTTTACAAACAGATGAGAGAGAAAAGGAATTTTTCTATTCGTGATCTCGATTTATGCATGGTGCAGACCCAATGGGATTTTTTTTCACATAAACTCTATGCAATCCTACTGTTGCTATTTGCTGCCTTTTCGCCTTAT
>JACWBX010002709.1:2987-13261 GCA_014622435.1 Polypedilum pembai | reverse complement strand
TCATTTTTTTCTCTTTTGCTTGTTTTTAATTTTAAATAAACGTAGACGAGACATCGAAATTTATATAAGATGATGAAAATTTTATATGAATTATCTCAAAAATGACATGAAAATCAGTCGCGCACTTCTCACGTCCTTTTTCTCTGCTTTATTTCTTCTTCCGCTTTTTCCATAGTCCTAAAGCGTTTTATTGATTTAAACGAGTTTTGGTCGTTTAATATTTTATTGAACATGTCTTTTGGGGTCAATATTCGACGGCTTTAATCGTAGTAAGCAATTTGTAAAAGTTAGCAAAAATTTTAATAAACATGGAGAAAAATATTTCATAACTGATATAAAGTTGTTACGATTTGTCCATATAAAGTGAAATTTATAAACGTCATAAAAAATTTATAATACTTCAAAAGTTCTTTTTAGCGCTTATGAATTTGCATTTATAGGGACAAATCGCAAAAATTTTATGCCAGTTAAAAAATAATTTTTTCCGTGAAGAAAAGAGTGCTGGAATTCCCAAGAAATATAAAAAAAATGAGTCAGGCACAAGCCAAAATGCTCAATACCAATTCAACAGTGCGAGTAAAAATTACATTAAAAAATTAGACAAAAATTGTTATTTCAGGTAATCATAAAGTTTTTATTTTTTTTCGTTTTAAGTAATAAAAATAGTTGTTACTCAATATTAATCATGAAACAGCGATATGTGAAAGAAAATATATAATAAATGCAATAAGAACAATTTGCGAATTACTTTGGATTGATATCTTTTCTCAGATTTCAATTTTATATATTTATTATATCTACTTGCTACCGAGCTACATATAATGATGATAAGAAATTTTCTTTTCAAAGTATATACCGAGTGGATGAAGAAAAAATCTATCATTGCACTTGCATTCACCGACAAACTCAATTTACGATCATTTTCAATTCCAGCACCTCTATCTATCTCCTTCTTCGCTTATTTTTGTTGATGATAAAAATGAAAAATAGATGAACAGATAGTGCAACATGTCTCTACTCCTATCCTGTCACATGTGACATGAAAAAAAATAAAAAACCTAAAATTTATTTTAAAAAAATTGCAATGCATAGAAGAATAAAAATGTAAATTTGATTTTCATCATATAATGCATATTTGGTTCTTCATTCTATTGTTTTATTTTATCCACTTAACTCTTATTTCTCAAACTGGTATTTTTTATTAAAGTGACAGTTGTGCATAATCTTTTAAATTGTTTGCTTTGCACTTTTCCTTTGTAGTAAAAAACTGATTGTGCAGTGCCATTAAATGTAAAAAAAACTAAAAATATTGATATAAAATTGTCTAAATGAGAATTAAATGATTTAATATATCTATCTTTATACAAACTGCAATGAAGATTATCTAGTTTCTAAAAATATATGTATTCAGAATCCTAAATCGAAATATAATGAAATGAATTGCAGGAGATTGAAAATTATTGAAGTGCGAAAATCTTTATTCTCACTTATATTGCAGAGAAAGAGCTATAGAAAGGAAAAAGAGGACGAGCAATGTAAAATTCATACATATATATGAGTAAGTAAAGCATCAGCAACACAGATATAAATATATATAGCAAGAATGAGAGGGATGATGAAATTCAGTGAATTTGCATGTAGCAAGAGAAATGGAAAATACGGAAGTAAGAATTTTCATAGCAAATATACATGCTTACAGGTGAAAGATGAATATTCATTGAATGTATAAAAGAATGAGTGTGAATGTGTATGTGTTTTGCCTTATGGGAAAATTCTCTTCATATAACCCATTATCAACTTGTCATATATAACAGCATCAAAAATTTGTGTTTAAAAGAAGAAATTGCTCTCAAAGGAAACACTCTGTTATAATTTTTTTCGCAATTACTGAAAGAGATGGTGAAGAAATTTATTTTTTCATTGAAAGTGAATATTCAATGTCACATTTTCAAATAAGAGCGCTCTTGCTCCCTCATCTAAGCGTCGTTTCATCATAATTCTATTAATTCAATTTTTTTTCTCTTGAACTCCATCCAACACTTGAACACGAGAGCAAGCATCAGCAAACAGCAGTACTTTCAATGCTTTGAAAAATGAACATAAAAAACTGAATGAAAGGAAGGCACACATTCTTTATTTTACGAAGCACAAGCTTTTTATTTAAAAATTCATTAAAAAGTTTTTTTCCAGCAATTTTACAGGTTATTTTAAGACAGTGAGAGAAGCATTTCCACTAATTAACGACTTAATTTCATTTCGCTTCCTAACGAATGGTGCCATATTTAAGAAAGAGAAAGAAACTTTTAAGGACTTTTTTATTGACTTATCTCATCCATTAATTTCTTAATTTTATGCGGTAGAAGCTCAATCATACTCTGTGTAACGCCTTTCTCTCCTTTCATTCGTTCAGCCACTTCTTTATATTGCTCGCAATATTCGATAAAAATTTTATAATCATTTAAGCTTTTTTGCGTCCATTCTAATTGCATTCTCTTATCAGGTGTGATGATTTTGTAGAATAATCTACCAAGATTAAAGTGTGCACATGCAATGGCTTGATAATCATCAATATCTAACGTCTTTGGGATTTCATTCGTCTTCTTGTCTTTATATGTATTAATGAACTCTTGGAATTTTTCTATCGATTTGTGACAGAGTGTATTGATTTTATTTAAAGCATGTGGCTGTACCTCTTCAAATTTTAACTTATCACATTTAATATCGAGCATATCAGAGTATGTGAGTCCAAGTTCAAAAATCAATTCTCTACAAATATTCATGTAGAAAGTTGGATTTAATTCTTTATTGACTGCTTCAAGTTGATCTGCTCTTCTTTTATGCAGTTTTGCTTGTGTTGATGGATCGTCTTCGAAAAACGCTAAGTGCTTGTATAAACCAGCATAATCTTGAATTATTCTTGCATATTGCGATGCTTCATTTTCTAACGAATAGTATTCTTTTGCTTTGTTAAGATATGATTGAGCATCAAGAAATAAGCTTTTTGCATCATCAAATGTAAGCACATATGTGTCAGTGACTTGTCTCTCATACAAATCTAAATCCAAAGTAAACTTTTCACAACTCTCATTTATTTGGAATTGAGGTGAATCTGTAGAATCTTCTTCTTCTTGTAATAACCTTTGAATTGAGGTTTTAAGAATATAAATGCAATACTTTGCAAAACATAAATCAATATCAGCTGTAATAGAAGATTATTTTATTAATCTTTTACTTTATAATGGACAGAAAAATTTAGTATTGTTACCTGCTCGATGTTTTATTCGTTCATTTTCTGCAGCTCTCTGATCTTCAGTCAAGTCTTTTTGTTCTAAGTCAGCCATATAATTTGCAATCATATAACTCGATGCAGCAAGAAGATGCCTAGATTGTTTAAGCATATTTTTTCCAAAGTAAAATTGAGATAACGTTGCAGAATTTAAAGCCCATTCTATTGGATCATAATCTTTTAACTCGAGTTGTCTTTTGAGTGTCAAATGACAATATTTTGCAGATATCTCTAAATCACCCAATTGCCCAAACACTTGAGCTAAATAAAAGAATGTAAATGTTATTAACTTTTCTAAACTCTCATTTCCCTTTCCCTTCTCAATTTCATCATTGGTGCCAAAAATATCGAAAATCGTTAATGGATCTTTTGACAATTCTTTGAATTCATTAACAGCTTCTTCTGCTTTTAGAAGATACTTTTTTGATTTTTCTGCATCAGAAAGTTTTGAAAATAGTATTCCAAATTGATTAAGAATGTCAACATAACAGAGTATTGCTTTAGAGTCATGCTTTTCCGGCTCTAAGAATTCAAGTGATTTCTGGAAGTACGATTCTGCAACATTTGTTTCTTCCACAAACATGCTTATTTTACCAATATCTTTTTGAACATATCCTAGAATAGCTTGTAAAGTGAGCTTATCTTCTTTTTGGTCATTTTCAACTTTGCTAATTGCTTTTAATATGTCTTTTTCTAAATTTTCTAATATTTCTCGAGCTTGATAATGATTTTTATATGGTTCATATGAATCTGTTTTAACATCCTCGATTAGTTTTTGAGCTTGTTCAAACAATTCTTTAAAATCACTCAACTTCTCTTTCACAATCATTTTTTTAAAAATTTCGAAAAAAATTTTTCTATAAAAAGTATTTTTGTAGGGGACTATTTTTTTTTATTTATTTCAGCTAAACTGGATTGATTTTCTGTTTGATAAATGTGCAGTAGATCAACTTGACCATGATTTATCAAATTTAAATAATAAACTATTTCTCTATCAAAGTTTAAGAAATTGAAAAGTTGACGATTTCAAAGTTTTTTATACCGTTAAAAAATTGGTGAAAATTCTATTCCTTTTCTCTTCTTCTTCCATTGCGAATCGAAAATTTTTTATTTTCTCATTTAATCATCAATTCATAGTTACGTTTAATGTAGTTTAAAATATTGTTTCAATAATATATGATATTTTAATTTTTTTTCAGATATACTATATTAACGATAAATTTTTAAAATTAAAATGTATTATAGTTCTTTTATTTTTTCCCCTATTTCAAAATTTTAAAAACCGTTAAAATAAATTATTCAAAATTCATGTTCATATTTGTAAGCATATGCTTATAATTTTTATTTTAAAATAATTTTAGCGATTAAGATATGAAAAAAGTTATTTATTCAAATTGTAAGAAATGTATATAAAGTGTAAATGATTCAAAAATAAAGTATAATTCTTAGCCTATAGTCTAAATGAAATGCTCAAAGTTCTTTCACATCACAAAAATTTTTGTTCATAAGTTCAGCTACCTCTAAAAACTCTTTCTTACATGCTATAACTGACTTCAATAATGCTATACAATCACCTTCCGCATCATGACAATTTTGTGGTAATTCATCGAAAAGTCTTCTATAAATTTCACATAACTTGTATTTTCCTTTTGGCCATTTTTTGAACCGATCGTTATTTAAGTTAGAAGTCGATGATTCATCAGAAAAAAGTTTACGACTGACATTTGGATTTCGTTTACAATCTTCATTTTCTTCTTCTTTTATTCGAGGTCTTTTGTTGATTCCATGAATTATTGGTTTTTTCGGTGTTGTCTCATTTAAAATTTGCCAATATTTAGTGCTATCTTCTTTTTCACTTCTATCGTTTTTATTTTTATCCAAATTACAAAATTCTTGTTCCAATTTCGATATTGCTTCATCACTATAATCACTATCATCGCTTTTATAGTTTTCGAAGAATGACTCAATATCTACAATTTCCGCTTCAATCATAGCAAGTGTTTCGTCTTTTATTTTCTCCCATGATGTTAAACGATGACCATTAATTAAAGTTTTTGAGTTTTCTTCATATATTTCATCAATTTTTCGAAATATTTCAAAAGAATCACAACACTTAATGTTGCTTGGTAGTGATTTATTTAGAGCAATCAAGTGCTTCTTTAAAATAGGATAATCAAAGCGATTTCCATTGTGAGCACAAAGCATGACTGGATGTTGTAAACGTGAGAGAAAATTAATTATCAAATCTGCTGCATTTTCATCAAACTTGTTTTCGTTCTCTAAAAGTTCATTAGAAAGACCAGTGATGTTAGATACATGAAGTTTGATCAATTTAAATGGATTGAAGCATAGTGTTAGTTTATGGAGAACTCTTGGAATATCGTGACGGCTATTAAGTTCTTTTATGTGATCCACAGAACAAGCTATGATGCTTAATTGTGTAATTTTTGTCCTGTTATACTCATATTGAGGTAATCCAGTTGTTTCCAAATCAATAAAGGCTATTGACTTAAACTTCCTTTCGTCCATTTTAATTGTCAATATTAAGTTCTACTAAAATTATAAAATCAAATATTTAAGAAATTTTTAAAATTGTGAAATACAATCATTCTTACCAAATTTAAACGTTCGGCTTATACACCTTTACAAGCAATCGTTTATATCCCGACTGCATTATTCATCAGTAAAAGCAATCACTAAAAGTGATTAAACAGAGAACAACAAACATGAATAAAACAACAATCAAATCTTATTTTAGTGACGTTCCCTTTGAAAATTGTTTACCCTCGAAAAAAATTACATTTGCAGTTGTTGAAAACAAAACAAAAAATATTGGACCGAAAAAAAAGCGAAGCTAGATTAGTTTATTGAATTTGAGCGCTAAAAAAGCCTATTTAAACAACCAAAATGAGTCGAAAAGCATCATTAACTGACCCTTCACTGATTCCAAGAGTCAAACAGGTAAGTTATAGTTAAATATTCGTATAAAATTTAACTTATTCGGAAAATAAGAAATTAATGGCCGAATTCCTCGTGTTCTAAATTAAAAATTTATTGATTTTCTTATTTTTAATTACAGTATTTGGAGGAAAATGTTAACAAAACATATGTAGATGTTGATGAAATGGCCCAATCATTAATGCAGCGTTATCAAGAATATAGTCGTCGAAAAATGACTCCTTTCAAAATTGCAGTTGAACAAGGTTTGTTCAATCAAATGATTGTTTGCTTGAGAAATTACTAATACATCTCTTCGTTGTATCATCATTATAGCTTATAAAATTATTTTAAGTTCATATGGAATTGCTAGTAATCCTAGTTCTGATGTTGATGACGATGCTGGTTCTGATTTGGAAGTTATGGATGTAAGTTATATATTACAAAATTATTATTACTTTCATAATTAATCTTTCTTTTAAGGATTCAAATAGTAACCATATGAACAATGCACTTAACTCATTATATGCAAAAAAGACTAATAATCCAGTAGTGACTTCGACGGACAATAATGCAGCAATTAGTATTGACATAAGCAGTGATGAAGAAGATAATCAAAAACAAAAAACTTCGACTAATGATAAAGTCATTGTAACACGAATAACAGCAAATGGTCAAAAAACTGCGTCATCAACGGAAGAATTACAAAATATTATAAAAAATCGTCCAGGTCCTGCATCACAAAAGAAACGTCGAATAGAAGAAATTGAAGAGAATGGGAGACAAGGATTAGCAGTGCTTCAATCAAGTGCATCAGCAGTTACAACTACTACATCGTCATCATCAGCAATAGGACAAAAACCAAAGAAATTCAGAAAAGAAGTTTTTGCTAAAAAATCATCAGTAACGTTTGCCGATGTCGGTGGAATGGATAAATCATTGAAAGATTTGTGCGAGTTGATTATGCACATTAAACATCCAGAAATGTATCGTCATATTGGTTTGCCTCCTCCAAGAGGTTTTTTACTTCATGGTCAACCAGGCAGCGGTAAAACATTGCTCGCTCATGCCATTGCAGGTCAGCTCGATGTACTGCTTGTTGAAGTACCAGCAACTGAACTTGTTGCTGGAGTATCTGGCGAGTCAGAAGAGCGAATTCGTGAAATTTTCGAGCAAGCAGCTTCGTTTGCCCCATGTGTTTTATTCATTGACGAAATTGATGCGATCTCATCGAATCGACAATCGGCTCAAAAAGACATGGAACGTCGAATTGTTTCGCAATTACTCTCATCGCTCGACAATTTATCAAAATTGAAATTTGGTGATCAAGTACTTGTTATTGGTGCCACAAATCGTGCTGAAGCACTCGATCCAGCTCTACGTCGTGTTGGTCGTTTTGATCATGAGATTTCACTCGGCATTCCAGATCGTCAAGCACGAGCTCAGATATTGCAGATCATTTCACGTAATTTAAAACTTGAGCGGCCATTTAATTTTGATGAAATGGCTGCTTTTACACCTGGTTATGTAGGCGCTGATTTACTTGCATTAGCTACTCGTGCTGCTTCAAATGCAATTAAACGTGGAATATCAAAGCGAGAACAAGAACTTTTGAAAGAATCTTTAAAAGAGGAAGAATCAGAACCTGTCGAAGTTGAACCTGTTGTAAATTTAGATGATGATTTACTGATGGAAGTTGATAATGAAACAAGCAAAAATGATGATGCTGAAAAATCTGAAGAAAACAAATCCACAGAAAATGAAGAAAATAAAACAGAATCTGAGCCCAATACTACTGAAAAAAACGAAGATTTAAAGGATGCTGAAGTCACTACAAATGTAACGGAAATTAATCCAAAACAGGAAAAAGAAGAACCAATGGAGACAGAAGCCAAAGTAACGAATGAAGAAAATAAATTTGAAAAAGATAAACTGAAAATTACTGAAAAGGAAGAAAAAAGCCAATTGACATATGAGAATCTTCTAAAATGGCTTCAAAATGATATTCAACCAATGAGTAAAGAGGAACTTGAAAATCTTGCGATTTCGCGTGATGATTTCATTGAAGCATTGAAGCAAGTACAACCATCAGCCAAACGAGAAGGTTTCATTACTGTTCCAGACGTTACATGGGACGATATTGGATCTTTACAAGACATTAGAAGTGAACTGAAATTAGCGGTTTTAGCGCCAGTCAAATTTCCTGAAAAATTGGAAACTCTGGGAATCAAATCACCATCTGGCGTACTTCTCTGCGGACCACCAGGTAATAAACATTTATTTTATGTTAAATAATATTGTAATTCTATTTTTATTCATCGTATTGTTAGGATGTGGTAAAACACTTCTTGCAAAAGCTGTTGCCAATGAAGCAGGAATTAATTTTATATCAGTAAAAGGACCAGAATTATTAAATATGGTAATTAAATTATTGAAGTTTTTCTAAATGATTTTTAAATCAATTTATCATAAACAGTATGTCGGTGAAAGTGAACGTGCAGTTCGACAATGTTTTCAACGTGCTCGCAACTCAGCACCATGTGTAATTTTCTTCGATGAGTTTGATTCATTGTGTCCAAAACGTTCCGACTCTGGTGATAATAACGCAAGCCAGCGTGTCGTCAATCAACTATTGACCGAAATGGATGGTATTGAAGAGCGTAAAGGTGTGTTTTTGATGGCGGCAACTAATCGTCCAGACATTGTAGATCCTGCTGTTTTGCGTCCTGGGAGATTAGACAAAATTCTTTATGTTGGATTGCCAGAAGAAGAGGATCGTACTGATATATTAAAAGCTTTAACAAGAATAAAGCCACCATTAGCTGATGATGTTGATATTGATGAAATTTCAGCGGCAACAGAAGGTTTCACTGGTGCAGATCTAGATGGACTTATTCGACAGGCATCATTGCAAGCTCTAAAAGAATCAATTGATAATTCGAAAGAAGAAGAAGAATCATTAAAAGTTCATCAAAAACATTTCCTCGATGCTCTCAAGAAAGCAAAACCATCAGTAAATGAAACAGTAAGTAATTAAAAATAATTGATATTTTCAAAGATATTAATCTTCTTTTTATTTAAAAATAGGATCGTAAAACTTATGACAAATTAAAAGAAAAGTATGGAAACAAAACCGACTTTTAAAAGGTGGATTGAATTAAATGAAATACATGTTTGTTCATAAATGAAATTTTAAAAAACTGATTGTAGTACATAACTCATACAAATTCAATAAAATTTTAGTTTTACGTAATAAAGAAAACTTACAAAAAGAACATTCTTACAAACAGCATAAGTACATATAATTTCTTAACTTTTCCACTAGATTACGAATAAATTCTATTTTTCACTGTTTATACCGTTAATAGAAAAAAATCTGTAAAATCTCAAGAAAAATAAAAATAGATCATAAAAACTGACATTGGTTTTATTGTGATCAGTTGCAGAAACATTTTTTTTACAGGAAATTTATTAAAATTTGATAAAAAAATACTCACAGTTGGTGTTTTCCCATTTCTCGGAAATTGAGATTTCCGAAAACGGGAACGAGAATGAGTGATCGGAAACAGAAATGAGACAAAAAACCACCAAATTTTTTTTTAAAAAGATATAGAAAGTACACGACCACGGATCGGAGTAGCAGATCGATCTCGAAGCAGCCAGCCGAACAGCCAGCCAGCCAAAGTGAACTTATAAGCTGCATTTTCTATACAAAAATGCGCTAAAAATTGAAGACTTACATATTTAATATAATTTATTAGATTATTACTGATAATTTTATCACTTTCACGATTTTTAGAGCAAAATAAATTTTTATAAATTCCATGAAAATTGGCTGATTTTGAACTTTTATCGTGTTTTTGTTCATATATGAAAATTTTTTAAAATAGACAAAAAATTAAAAAATTTTCTAAATTTTTCATATTTGTATGAAGTCATTCTCGAAAGATTGTCGAGAATGAGAACGAGAATTACCGGTTGGAAAAACACTACTCGCAGTGTTATAACAAAAATCTACATTCTATAAAGTTATCTTTTTGTTACAGTATCA
>JACWBX010002706.1:0-12522 GCA_014622435.1 Polypedilum pembai | reverse complement strand
ATTTATCAAAATGGCCAAAACCGGCAAACTTGTCGGAACAAATCTTCTGCAATGAAATTGAAACAAAAAATTACAAATTTTTTGATAAAGTTCAATTGTCCACTCTTTGTAGTTAAATTTGAAATATTTTTTTAAAATTTCTCATAAAATTAATTTTATATTTATTTCTAAATTTTCATTTATTTTTCCATGAAAGCAAGTGACTTTTGTTTATTTCGTCTCCAACATTTTCACGACCTTGAGATGCTCATGCAATATTATGAAATTCATTCAATGTTTATAAAAAAAAAAAAAAATAAATTCAGTTGTTACCTACAAAAATATGAAATTCAAATTTGAAAAAATATTCATAAATAATTGAAATACGTTAAGAATTTCTTCTTATTCGATGCATTAATTATTTCAAAGAGAATCAACACTTGATAACGAAAGCAATGTAAATATTAAAACAGAGTTGTTAAGCTACTAGTTCTAAACCAGCAGCCAAAGTCTATTGTAAAAATATAGCCAATATTTACTAAGAAGATTCTAAATTTACAACTCTGTGAGGAGACTTAAAATATAAAGAAAAATACGCTATTGTCTGCACTTTATCCGTCTGTCTATCGGCTTTTTTTTTACTGCTTGTACTTGTTCCAGGAACACCAAACTTTTTGCATGAGTCTATTCCTTTAGACAATAAGACTTGAATAACGGAAGATTTTATTCATAAAGTGATTTTTCTAGGTCTGTGACCGGCCTTCATGGGTCATAATAGTCAAAAAAAATTTATTTGCTAAATTTAAAAAATAATTTTTGTGCTTAAAAAAACCAAGATCTGGGAACTTTTGAATATTTTTCACGATTTTTTCTTTTACTACAAGTCTTTAAAATCATCCTAATAGCTTAAAAGAATGCGATAAGCTCAAGAAATAGAAATCTAAAAGAACTGCATGGCTTCATGCTATTGTTTTTAAACTGTAACTCTTTTAGTAAAAATCTCTTCCAAAAAAATTTTTATCTTACGAAAACCAAACATATCTTGATGTGAAATATCTCAAAAAGAGTTCAAAAAGCCTTGGTAAAAATGCTAAAAAAGACTTTAAATCTGAAAATTCAAAAATAAAAATTCTTAATTTTGGTTTCTTAGCTTAGTCGAGCATGGTTTCTTATTTTTTATTAATAAAATATTCTCTGACATCAATAGTAATATTAAGTAATGGAAAGCACAAAAAAGAACTAACATTTAATGTTGATTAATTTTAATTTTTGTTTTTTTCATCAAGAATAAAAACTTTCGACGCAGGTTGCTATGAGATAAAGAGAAAACTTCATTATTTTTTATATAAATTTCAAGGGATTATTAATTATTAATTTCCACTCTCTAGATTATAATATATATGAAGAATTTTAAAAATTTTTAATCTTTAAAACTTTTGCCAAAAATTTTATTTTTCAACCTTTTGTATGACTTTTTTTTTAAATATTTTTTTTTCACATAAATTAAATAAGCTTATAAAATTTTTTCCATGATGATTTTTTTGTGACCAAATTGTGTTTTCAAAACTATTTTTATTTAAGTTTTGTGCATAATTTAATTCTTATTCTTCTCATTCTTCATGTATTCCAACGCAGCATCCTTGCCATCAATCAACTGCTCTTTCTTCTCACCAAGATATTCAGCAGTGGCATCTTTTGCACTACAGACAGTGTCTACGGTGGCATCTTTAGCACTTGCCAATGTGTCAACAGTGACATCCTTTGCACCAACCAATTTCTCAACAACTACATCCTTGGCACCTGCCAATGTGTCGACAACAGCATCTTTTGCATATCGTAATGTTTCGGCTGTCTTATCGAAAATATCTTTTGTTTCCTCTTTGGCAGCTTCTAATTTGTCACCAGCTTCATCTTTGACCTCACCCATTTTATCCTTGGTGTCTTCCCATGCTTCTTTAGTCTTTTCCTTTCCCTCCTCCATCTTATCTTTGGTGGCATCCCAAGTCTGTTGAGTCTTTTCTTTGCCATCTTCCCAAGTCTCTTTGGCCTTATCTCTACCTTCTTTTAATTTATCTGTGCCATGATCTGTGGCTGCTTTGATGTTATCACGTGCTCTGTCCAAATTATCTTGTTTAACCATTTTTGTTTGATTTTTATTTTTCTCTTGAGTTTAATTTAATTTCTTTTTGTCCTTAGGAACTTTTTGTTTTAAAATTATTTGTTTAGCTTTCGCTTTTTAAGTCTTTACTCTTTGATGCTTCTGATAAAACTGCTCTCTTGCTGTTTTTTACGATACGAAGTAAACGTTTGAGAAGATTCGAGACTTTTAGATACACATTGGAAATGATCAAGAAGTTTCGCTTCCAAATATTGGAAATTTTTCCAATAATTTTGTTTTTGTTTATTTCCAGTGATGGAAATTTAAAAATTATTTTTTATTTTTCATGAATGAGAAAATTATTTATTTTTAAAAATTGAACAATTTTATGAAATTTCATCTCAAACTTTATAAAAAATTTACAGAAAACTTTAGGCTTTGTGAAACATAAATAAATTATGATGAAATATTTACAGTAAGTAAGAAAAAAGCCGTCTTGTTTGTAAACAAAACCAATTACGTCTTTTGAAAGAAAAACAATTCCATAAAATCATGAAAATTTTTGCATTGAACTTTTGCCAAATTTTCTTTCAATTCTTTGATCAGATTGATTAATTAGTCTTTTAAAAAAATCTTTTAATAAAAAAGAAAAAATGTTTTCAACTTTTGGAAAAATAAAATTCCTTTAAAAAAGTAAAAAGAAAAATTTTATTTACAAAAATATTTTGAAAATAAATTTTAAATCAAAGTGCAAAAGTTAGTTTATTCTGCCAAAGAAAATTTTAATTACTTTGTTTTCCAAGTGATTTGAATTTTATGAATAAAAATTTGAAAAAATAGTGAACATTTGAAACACAAAAGTTAATTTTCAATAAAACTAGTGTGAACCGGTATAAGGTCACTCAGCCAATTGGGGCGAAATAAAGCAGTTTAAATTCAATGAATTTCACAAACAAGAATTTATTTCCTTTGAACATTTTAATGTAAATTTTTAAAATCTTAACAAAATTTTAAAATTTTTTAATTTTCATGAGATAAATGAAGAAAAAAATATTTAATTAAAAATAAGTAAACAGAATTTAATCCAAATATGCAGTTTTAAGAAAATCAATGAAAAATTAATTTAAAAGAAATTTAAATAAAAAATTTCAAATCAAATTTTCTTTTAAAATTTTTAATAGTTTATTTTTGAATAAAAATGAAAAGGATGTTTTTAATATATAATAAATATTTTCTGAAATTTTGTCATGAGACATGCTGCAAAATTAATTTAATAAAAAATAATTTTTGATTTGCATTCATTAAAATGAGGAAAGATTTAAAAAGAAATTGAATATTTTAGTAAAATGTTTTACAAATTTCATAAAGCACAATCTATATATTTATTGCTAATTTTTTTTAAATTTTTATTACACCTCAATTAAAATTTTCAAATTAAGTTTTTGTTACAGAAATAGACACAATTTAAAAATTTAAAAACTAAAACTTTTTAATTTTCATTGCAAAATAACTTTTAAAATAATTTTTGTTATTATTTATCATTTGAAAATTTAAAAATATTTTTTCACAATCTAATTATTTGAATTTTCATTAAAATTCTTAAAAAATTATATAATATAAAATTTTTTCCATAAGACATGACTAAATCTTTTGAGATTTTTAATACTTTTCATTTATAATTTCATTAAAATATGAATCAGTTTAAAATTAAGAAGAAAAAAAAAATGTTTTGGCATTAAGCGAAAAAAAATATTCCATTCATTATTTATTACATTTAGTTTGTTTCATGACGTTCACATCCAATGGAAAGTTTTTTTTTACCTGTATGAAGATATGAAAAAAATAGTAAATAAATTTAATTAAGACTAAAAGCCTTTTGTTATTAAATTAAATTTTTTACAATCTTTTCATAAATTTTGATAAGGATTACATTCGTGTCCTTATGGAAAATTGCAAAGAAAATAAGGCGTAATTACAATATGGCATGAAATTTAATTTTTTACTTTTTTTGCAAAATTTTTGTGAAAATAACAAAACTATAAAATCATTTTTTATTTGATTGAAAAAATATTTTAAAATTTTTCTCAACTCAGTAATAAATTAAACAAGAGAAAAAACATATTGCATCATTTCACAATACGTGTTGTTTACAAAAAGAAAAAAAACTATAAACTTAGGAAGTATAAAATATTTCCGATTTTTATTTTTATTAAAATTCTTTTAAAAAAATTATTTAAATTTAATTAAATTATTTTTAGAGAAATTAAAATAAAATTTATTTTTAAATTATGACTGAAGTCTGAAAGGTATTTCAATATAATTAAGAGAATTTTAAAGTTAAATTTTCTTTTAAAAATAATTAAATATTCATGAATAAATTTTTCACAGCAAAATCTTCTATAAATATAAAATTTCTTCAATAAGTAATCAAAATATTTAATTTTAATTAGAATCAAATATAATTAATTTTCGTCCATAAATTTTCATTTCAATAGTTGAAAAAAAATATTTAAATTCTCTTGACAATTTCATTTAAAAAACCAGTCAGAAATATTGTTGAAAAAGAATTTTTAAAATAAAATTATTTCAAATTACAAATTTCATAATATTGTGAAATTACCATGTAGCGATGTATTGTTTATAAAAACTATTCTTATAAAATTTTTCAAACAAAATTTTAATTTTAAATATTTATTTATTTCTCCATTTCAAGAACACTTTACCTTTAGATTTTATTTCAGAATATTTTGTAGAGAAATATGTTAATTATAAATTTTTTAATACTAAAGTGAGAAGTCTATTGTTTACAGTAATTTAACAAGAACAAAAAGCAATAAAAGTTTCTTTAGCCATCTGTTTCTTTTTTGGGAAATCAATAAAAGTTTATTTCTGAAATTTTTACTGAAATTCGATAGGGAAAAAAACAATAATATATTTTATCAATGTAGCAATTAAAATATCTATTTTGCATTGAAAGTTATTAAAAAGTTTTCAAATTATAATTTGAAAGTTTTTAAATTTCATATAAAGTCAAATTTTCTTCAAGTTAAATTATAATCTGAAAGTTAAAAATAAAAATTCATAAGATTGTTTTTTTTTTCGGGTTCTTAGCTTAGTCGAGCATGATTTTATTTATGTCTACTTGTGCATCGGTAATATTTACATCCAAAAAACACACAACTAATTTCTATTGTTGAATAATATAAGAATATTTCTAAATATATTATTATTATTATTATTAGATTTTGAAATCGACACGGATTGTTGTCAAAAAGAGAAAACTTCAAAAAAAACTTCTTAAAGTTAAAGATTAATATTTTTCATATAAATATTTAGTAGAAGATATTTTTACTAAATCTAAATTATTTTACATTTTATGATTATTTTATAATTTTATTATATAAAAGAAATAAAATGTTGTTTTTAAGAGATTCAATAAATTTGCCAAAAATTTTAAGATTTATTAACGTTAGATGTTGATGTAACAAATTAACATTTACCACACAGAGATGTTGTTTATTGTTTATATATAAAAATTGCCAGGATGAAATGATATTGCGGCTGTAGAAGTTTTGCGAATAAATATCTTCAGATTGCGAGTGATTTAATGCTTATTTCTGTCGTGCTTCATGTTTTCCAAAGCCTCATCCTTATTATCAATTGCCTTTTCCTTCTTGTCAGTGAAGAAGTCAGCAACTGCATCCTTTGCTGCACAGACTTTCTCGCAAACTGTATCTTTGGCGTTCTTCAAAGTGTCAGCTGCATTGTCTAATGCTTCCTTGGTGTTTTCTTTGGATTCATGATATTGATCTTTTGACTTGTCAGTAGCCTCATTCATTCTGTCCTTGGTGTCTTCCCATTTGTCTTTAACTGTATCTCTGCCATCCTTCAACATTTCTGCACCACGGTCGGTTGCTGATTTGACATTATCACGGGCTTGATCCAAGTTATCTTTCACCATTTTGAATGTTTTTTTATTTCACTTTTTTCCTGAGTTTACTTCACAAAAATTTTTAATTTATCTTTTATGAGATTTTTTTTAGTTGTTTTCACTTTGACTTTTCGGATAAAACTGATGTCTTATTTCACATTCAACGGTTTTTTAAAGCAACTCTTGAAGATATTCTAGAGCTTTTTTTGGAAGTGATCAAGAAGAAAACTGGAAATTTTTCCAATCTTTCCAATATTTTTTTTGTTTTCGTTCCAAAATTACGCATTTAAAGGAAAATTTTTACAATGAATTTTTGTTTTTCATGAATGAAAATTTTAATAATTTCAAAATATTTTTTAATAGATCAAAAGGATTTTCAAAAATTTATGAAATTTTAGTCTGTAGGTCAGAAACAATGCTGGAATAAATAATTTATTTGTATTACTCATCAAAGTCATATGAGATAGTCACAACAAATGTTTTTTTTTTTCGGGGTGCACGTCATATTGTTTGTAAATAATTCATTTTGCGTGTTTGGATAAAACTAAAATTCCATCAAATAAAAAGAGATAAATTTTCCCAGACCCAAAAATCGATTTGGCTGTAATTAAAATTTATCATTCATTTAAAAACAAACAAAATTGATTTAAAAACAATTTTTTTAACACTTTTTTATTTACACAGAACAAATTAAAATTTCTTTTTTGCTGCACTTGAAAAATCTTAAAATAAATTTTTTTATTATATAAATTTATGTAAATTAATTGAATTTCAATGCGTAAAAAATTTTTGCAACGCAAAAAAAGATATTGTCTGTGCCTACATTACGCATGATACGGAAATTATTGATTTTACATGGAATTTGTGTTAGCAGGGTGAAAGTAGGAAAATCTCTATTGCGTTTTGGGTTATTTGATATCACAGAAGCTATAAAAAATTCAATTTCAATTATTTTTTATTTTAATTTCATTAAACTTTTGTTTACATTCGCAATTTCTCTTTAACAAGCCTTCATAAATTTTCAATATAATTTTTTTCCCAACATTTGGTCAAACATTTCAAAACTACTTATGAGAAATATTGAGAACCTACAGAGAAAAAGCATTACGTATTGCTCTTAATGAAAAATGATTTTGCAGCAAAGCTTTTGCTGTACTCTCATAATATCTTGTCTATTTTGAAGCAATTCTCACTACTTTAAATTCAAATAGCGCTAAAGTTTACATGAGCTGATGGATCTTACAAAGATTTGAACAAGATTCAAATTTTATGTTAATGCCTTGAAGCAATTCAATAGATTTGTATAATTTTAAATTTGCTAATAATTGCATAAAACACAATATAAAACAATCAAGCACCCACGCAATGACTTTTGTCTTTCCTGTAACATCCTTTTAATTGTGAATGTAGGACAATTCCCCACTAGTCATTTTCCCACTAATCACTTCCCCACAATCATTTTCCCACCATTCATTTTCCCACTGGTACAAATGCCCACTAGTCAGTTTCCCATTGGTTCATTTGCCCACCACCAAATTTACTATAAAGAGTGATATAATGGACTATAGGAAATAATAAACTCTAACTCAACACTTTTTTTTGGATATATCATCATAGTCACTGAAGTGAAAACTTATAAGAACCTTCTAATGTGAGCCAGAAAAAAAATATTTTCTTCTTTTTAGTTGGTGATGATAATGAAATTTTAACTGAAATATAAAATTCAAATTTGTAATGCGACGCTTTTTCGACTTTGTTTATTTCGGTTTGTAAACCCTTTTTTTCTTCACTTGAAGTGAGAACTCTGTCGCCAAAAGGTCGCAGATAAAAAATAAGTTTTTTGAAATCTTTTATAACCAGAACTTCCATTGATTTTCATTGCCCACGGGGGAAGTTAGGCGAAATATTTCTCAAACCTTGTCGAACGCAACGCGACAATGACAGATCAATGACCAATGCAAACTGTCGCTGATTCAAAAATTTAAATTAAGTTTTTAAAAATGCTGTGATAAATCAATATTTGTTTGTTTATATTACTTAGTGGGCAAATGAACCAATGGGGAACTGACTAGTGGGCATTTGTACTAGTGGGAAAATGAATGGTGGGTAAATGATCCAGTGGGGAATTGATTAGTGGGAAAACGAACCAGTGGGGAATTGAGTGATGGGGGAATGAACCAATGGGGAATTGTCATGGGGAAATGATCAGTGGGGAATTGAAAAATGGGGAAATATACGATTCCCAATTAAAAAGGAAGCTTCAACATTTCCGTTTAAAACCCACAGCTATTCAATAGCCTACCAGCTGAAATGAAATTAATTTTCAACTTAAATTTTCAACAAACGAGCACAAGAAAACCTTTAGGGAATCAAGCCTGAATACCTAAATAATATCTCCCACTTAAAATGATTTCTTAATGATAAATGTAACAAAATTTAAACTTGAAACATGAATTGAACAAAAAAAAAAATAAAATTTTTTACAATGAATCCAAATTATTAATTTAGAACCTTTTGTAAAGCTCGGCAAGCGAAAGCAAATATTTTTCGTAGTCATATGAGAGTTGTCTTTAGGTAATGAAGCAACTTAGCAAGATAAAAGTTTCATATCGTTGATGGATGTTGCAAAGAAAAGAGTAAATTTCAAAAGTTTATGTTAGCTTCTTACATTTTATATTTGAAAAATTATCATCAGCAAAAAGATTTCATATTTTAACATAAACATAATTTTGTAATTCTTGGAAATACGAAATATCCAGTTTGATCTCAGGCATCTCTAAATATTTCTACAATTTAAAAGGTAAGATTCCTTACAATAGTTTAGTTAAGATGTTCTTTGTGTTACAGCGAATTGTAGACACACAAGCGGTTTCATTGAGGAAGAATAAAAAGTCATTGATTGAAAGTAGCTAGTAACAGTAATTAGCTTCACTGTAAATATGCAAAAATGTACAGCCGACTCTACCGTATGTCTGGTGACAGAAATTAAAATTAAGACACCACCTTCCATCTGTGTGGTCTGTGAACTAGCAATAATAAATGATGATTTTTGCTGCACTGTAAAAAGTAACGCGGTAATAAAACTTTTGATAACATTAGCTCTGCCCGCCTAAAAATCAAATCCATTCTTCAAAGTTAATTTTCATTTTTACAATATTCTCATTTATTATTTAATAATAATTTATAAATATTAATTTCATTAAGAGATATTATAAAATTTATATAACAAATTTAAAAAACATTGAATAAATTAAAAAGAAAGAATTAATTGCATCAGCAAGTCCTACCAAACTTACTTTTTATTTTAAATGTTAAAATAATTTATAAAACAAAATTAACGGTTATAGGAAATTCAAATTTAATAAACGAAAATTGGGGCAAAAGATCAATAAGTTCAAAAATGGGTTAATTGGGGCAAATTTTTTTGTTTACTGCAGATAAACAAAATAATATAGTCTTGTAAGGCAATTAATAATTAACAAAAGAAAAACAACTCGTGATGAGCAAAAACAATGAAATACGAAAATATATGAAGCCAGAGTTGTTAAGTTACTGGTTCGTAGAAAGAAATCAAAATAGCTTCTGTGAAAAACAGCCAAAAGCTTCAAATAAGCTTTACTTTTACAACTCTATGAAAATATCGTAAAAAAATCCTAATGTTCGGATTCCGGCCACCGTCCTTCACCAAGTCCAGCAGTCGGACTCCAGCTAAAAAAAATATTTTTTACTGGCATGTTTCTCCTTGCTATTTAATAAATTTTCAAATTCTTTTCCTGAAATATTTCAAAAAATTCAAACAACAAAGTTTTTTTCTTTGAGGCATGAAGCTTAAGTAAGCAATGAATTTTATTTATTGTTCAAAATTTTGCATTGTTAACAATTGAATTTGAGATTAAACAACACAAAAGTTTTTAATGTATTTTGAATTTAGTGAAAATTAAATAAATTTGATAAATTATCAATGACTAAGTTTTGACTAATTTTAAAATTGATTTCAAATAATACTGAGAGTAACTCAAATGAGATTCAACAAAAATTGAAACTAAATTTAACAACATGAAATTTTTAATGATGAAAATTTGACGCAGTCAGTTTACTTGTTCTTCTCGTGCTTCATAGCGTCTAAGGCCGCATCTTTAGCATCAATCATTTGTTCCTTCTTCTCACCAAGATAATCAGCAGTAGCATCTTTTGCTTCAGTCAATTTATCTACAGTCGCATCTTTAGCACCCTTAATTTTCTCATAAGCTGTTTCCTTTGCATTTTGCAAGGTTTCTGCAGTCTGATCATACAAGCCTTTTGCTTGTGCTTTGGTTTTGTATATTTCGTAATCAGTAAGATCAGCAGTTTGATGTAAACCTTCTCTAGCTTCATTTAATTGTTGTTCTGTCTTATCTCTGCTTTCTTTTAATTTTTCTGTACCAATATCAGCTGCTGCTTTGATTTGATCTCTTGCTTGGTCTAAATTATCTTTAACCATTTTGATTGCTTTTGTCTTTTTGAGATTCTTTGATAAAAAATTTAGTTATTTAGCTTTCGCTTTTTTTTTTTAAGTCTTTTCACTTTGTCGCTTTGGATTATACTGAAGACTTTTGGACTTTACGAAATCCTTAAATATGCATTTAGGAAAAGTAGGAAGATGAAGGGCATTGGAAATAGTCAAGAAGGTTCCTTTCCAGCTATTGGAATTTTTGATCTTCTTCTTCTTCTGCTGAATATTTGTATGATGCAGTCCTTTTATGGGCATTTTGAAAAGAGAGAAAAAGGAGCATTTGAAATTTAGATAAATAAAGCAAATTTTTGTCTTATTTAAATGTTGACAATTTACAAAGAATTTCAAACTGAGTCATTGAGAAAATTTTTTAATTCTTCATTGAATTTTTTTGTAAATTTAATTCAAGTCACAAAAAAAGAATAAAATTTTTTTAATAAATTCTTTTTTGCTCATCTTTCAGAATTTTTAATTTTATTGCAAAGGCATGTTAACACTTGAATTCTGTATTTGGGCTTAGGAAAATTCCACTCACAATTTTCTTTTTCTTGTGAATATTTTATGCAGTGGAAAAAAAAATCTTCTGTTAGGTGTGTCATGCTCATAAAATGCCTAAGAGAAGAATTTTCAAATATTGTGAAATTCAACAAACAAAAGATTTTTAGGGTTTTGTTTGGCAACCCTCATTTTTTTCAATACTAAGAAGAATGATTAATGAGCAAAGACACAAAATTACGTATTTTTTATTTAACTTTTCCATTCTTAGCTGTGAGAATTTCAAGAAATTCTGAAAAGTAATTAAAAATTTTTAATAAGGTCAAAAATTTCATTAAAAACAAGTTTTGATTGACATATGCAGTAATTCACAGTTGATGAATCATAAATTGTTTATGAAAAAGTAGACAGACATTCCAGACTGAACTATATTCACATTAATTAACTTTGTGTTCAAATTCCAGTCTCATTTTTCATCAATTATAAAATGTTTATAATTTTGATGATTATTCAAGTAAATAAATTTTAATTTCTCAACTAAAATTATCAAAAAATGTTGCCGTTCACAAATATAAACAAAATTCTTAAAAAGTAATTTCTTTCTAAGCGAAACAAAGTAGTCATTGAAAAATAAATTTTTGTATGAAAATCCTCAAAAATTTTCAATTTTTTTTTAAATTGTGATAGTTTGTTTGATAAAATTCATATTTTCTTTTTAAAATTTTTTGAAAATTAAAATTTTAATGCTTTTACTTGAAGTTAGTAACTTAATGGTATTTTCCCTATATGAAACAAAATTTAAAATTTCTTTTCATATATCAAATATTATTCAAAGCCTGAAAACTTTTTCATATTATCAAAAACATCAAGTAACATCAAAGAGTTCTCAAGTCTTGGACTTATTATTTAAATAAACATTTATTATAGATTAGAAAGATTTATGAAATCAAGTTTTTTTTTCTTTTTAATTTCCTAAGCTGAGTTGCTAGTTTTAGTGCCAACCTTATAAACTATCAAGAGCAATCAATAACCCGATATAATTAAAAGCAATCTTTAGAAAAATTTAATTTTTTGTAATTGTACTGTTTCCTTAAAAACCTTCATTTAGATTCTAAAAATCAACTTGTTTTCACTTTTAACATTGTCACATTTCTTATTTATTTTTATAAAATTATTTTCTTAAAAATAAAAATAAACAGAAGATCTTTCATTTTTGTTTAAATCTCAATCAGTGCGATAAACAATCCACTTTGTTTTTACAGCTTCACCAGCATGAGCTGAGAGACTTTATGGAGGGCCACACTCGCTTAATCAATTCATAATATCAAATTTTAATAATTTAATTTTCTTAATTCTCCTCAGTCAAAATTTTTTATTATGACCCACGTATAATTGATGGCTCTCGTTACACTTTGTTTCATTTAATTAATCTTAAATGTTTCATTTAATCATCAAACAAAAATATTTTTTATATTTTCGTTCAAGGAATAGCAACTTTTGATAGCAAAAACAGAGTAAACATTGAAA
>JACWBX010002702.1:3853-16686 GCA_014622435.1 Polypedilum pembai | reverse complement strand
TTTTTCAAACTCGCCTACTGCCAGTAAAAAAAAGTTAGTACACCAAATTTTACTAGAAAGCTTTCGAAAGCTTTTATGACGAAATTTCGATTGAGGTTTTCTGTTGATTTCCAAGGTATTTTGCAACGAAACTTTTATTTTTGTGCTTTGTATTTGGAAATCTATCAGAACTAAACAAATTTTACTGAAAATTCAGTTTATTTAAGAGTTTTACAAAAGCTTTCTAGTAAAATTTCGTGTACTAACTTTTTTTTACTGGCAGTAGGCGAGCTTGAAAAATAAAAATTTTTTTTTGGAACTGTCCGTACCTTGGATTTTTCCAATAAAATATTCAGTCAAGATTGTAAAAACTAAATTATTTAGCAAAGCACTTCAACTTTTTTCTCATTTTTAGTTCAATTCAAAAGAGAAAAATAAAAGCCCAAAAAAATTTGTTTATATTGCCATAAAAGTCTTCTTCTATGACTATGTTCACATGTGGAATGTGAATTGAATTGAGTAGATGCTTTTTGAAGTTTCTTTTCATGTTTGGCATAGTTGTGTTTGAGTTTATCGATGGAAAATATGCATGTTGTCCTTAAAAAAGGTTTTAGATGTATTCATGCATGATTTTAATAGAGTTTGAGTCAATTTAAGTTGAACTTTTTTAAGCTATAATGATTGACCATTTGTTTAAATCAATTAAAATCTAAAAATCATTTTTGTTCACCGCCAATGTCCAAAATTAGATTTCTCAATCATTTTGGTTAACAATTTAATTAAAATAACTAACCAAATTCGATTGTGTTAATCCACCTGGTATCAAGACATGTTTAATGATCGCAAAACACCATATATGTGCAAGCGATCCATAAATAACTTTTTTTCTTTCTCTCACACGTTGATATACAAAAATTTCATCAAATTGTGTAATATTTTAATTTATTTTTCATCCAAAATTGACTGTTTGTCCAAATAGAAGAAATTTATATAAATTATTTATCAAACAGTTGCGGGACCATAAAAAAATATGCCAGATTTCCATTTTTATCTCATTGGTATAGCGAATAAAAAGTTTAAAGCGTATGGAAGAAAAATAAAACCATCAGAAACATTTAAATGCTCGTTTACTCCCTCGAATTGAGAGAAAAGAGAAGAACGGTAGAAAAGTTTAAAGTATCAAAAAGAAGAAGCGTTAGTAGAGCATGGAGTGAAAAAGAAGAAAAGCTTACACACTCTTTCTCGCTATTCACATACACACTCACATATGAGGCATTATAATAGCATCAAGGAAAAACTTTTTTTTCGACTCTTGTTGTTGTTGAATGTTATTAAGTATGAGCGAAAAAAGGAAGAAGAAGAAAGGTTGCGCCATATCGAGAGCAATAAAAGTTTTTATTTTCATTTTTCTCAACGCTCTTATTTGAACTACACATGTTGATGTTTAACAACTTTTTACACATGCAAAGTAGGCAAGAAACGGAAAAACGAAGGAAAAAGTTGAAGTACCTTTTTGATGGAAGTATAAAAAATTTTCTTTTCTTTGCTAAAGTTATTCAATCATCGCACGACTGTGAACAAATCTCGGTCTTCCTCAAATTGCTGGCTTCAACCAATGAGGAGATATTCAAGTGAGATATTAAAAGTTATGAATTTGATTTCATTTTTTTTTATCAAAATAAAAAGGAGGAATTGAAAAGTTTTCTTCTTTTTTCCTTTATCTTTTCAAACGAAAGTAAAAGATTTTTGTTCTTCGCTCTGCTTAACAAAAACAAGGAAAAGTTTTCCTTCCTTCCATCTCTCTTTCGATATTTTTTTGTTTTCTGGTAGGCAAAGTAAGGCCTAAAATTTGAAAATAACAAGGAGATTTCTACTTTGTTTTTTTTTCTTTCTTTTTACAGATATAATACATAAGTTTAGATTTCTTTATTCTTCACTGCTCTCCTCTGTGAGAATGGAGAACCCAAAAATTAGCCTTCGAGAGAAATTTTTAGGGTATCGCAGGATATTTTCATAAATATGTAATAAACCCAGGAGATTGTGTAGAAACTCGGTTGAAATTAAATCATTTTGTTTGACTGCTAAAATCAAGGTGTGTGTAATTTTTGTGAAAAATATCTAAAAAGTTTCTATAAATTTCCTTTAAATATTAATTTTTCAATGCCTACTGTGTTTTACTTATCCTTGGCGAAAACAATTGAAAGTAATTTTTTTAACATTTTTTAATTAAGTCCAAAATTTTAAAAACTTCTTAATAAGTTTTATTTTTGTTGGTTTAAAAATTTAAAAATTTAATTTCGGTTATTTTTGAAAAATAATAAAATTTATTAAGAAATTCGAAATTTTAATTACCGTTATTTATTGATATTTCTTTATAATTTTAAAAATTGATAATCCGTTATTTACAAAAAAATACTTGAACTTTAAAACATTCTTAACGAAATTTAAAAACTTTTTGTTATTGTTAAAAGTCAAAATTTTAAATTTCAGTTATTTACGAATTAAACGAATTTGAAATTATTTAAATTAGAAATTTAAATTTTGAATTTCCGTTACTTAAAAAGTTCATAAAATTTTTTAAATTTAATTTTCATTTTTATGAGAAATTTAAAATTAAAATTTCTGCTACATTAGAAATCCATAAAATTCTTAAATTTTTGTTTCTGTTAAATTATAAATAAACATAAATTTTTATTTACGTCAGTTAAAAAGAAAGAAAAAAATTTCTCTCTAATGGCAGGTAAAAAAAAGAAAAGTTAGACCGAGACAGACAAGACAGAGTGGGCGATGAGAGGAAAATTATGAAAAGGCATTTCATTCTTTCACTCAGATGCTTCTTAATATATTCAATTTTTGCTTGATCAAATTATGTAAAGCACCTCCGAAATGAAGAATATTTTCAGCGGAAAATTAAAGATTTATCTTTCGGAGCCTTTTTTCTTCATATTGCTCACACTCTCAAAATTGTTGGCCAGCTTCAAGTTCATTTTCATGTAAAACAAAATTGAAGCAAATTACTGACAATAAAGTTGGAAAATTGTATTTTCTCCATCTTTCCCTATTCAAATTTTCTTGCGTGTTCATTTAAAGAGAAAAAGTTTATTAAAATTGGAGAGAATTTTTATTTTTCTCCCTCTTGTACAAATTGCATGAATGAACGAATAAGAAAATTAATATTTAATCTGGGATTTCGAGAAGGATGAATTTAATGTTGACCATTTTTATTGTTATATTCTTTTGGGATTACTTTCACTTTTTTTTTCATCTGTTTATAAGTGAAAATTTTCAAATTTAATTTTACATTAATTAAAAAAATTCTCTATCTTTTTTTTTCGTTGTTGAACAGCTGCAAATACATAACCAATCATCAAGCAGCAACAAGTCTTTGATAATCACAATAATCATAATAACAATAAAGCCGATATTATGGAGTTGTTTTCACATTCACGAGAAGCGAGAAGAAGAAAGAGAGCAAACCCGAAAGCACTATTTTTTTTATCTCAATCTCAGACACACATGTGTACGCTTTGTTCAATAACCACAATGAAGGCTTATAGTTTGAACCAATATGCCAATCAAAAACACAACTTCTTTTTCTCATTGCTCATGAATTATAATAATCTTCTTTAATACTGAAAACTATTCAAAGATCTATCAATCATTTAATTGATTTCTTTTTTCCTTATAGGTAAACTTCTATTGAACACTGACAAAAAATTTTTAATTCTTAAATCTAAATGTTTTTGAGATATATTGTTACTTGAAAAACTGGTATTCAAAAGCCTTCAGAAAGCCTTTAGGTGTTTCAAAATTTTTACTCTTATAAAATTGTCAAATTTCTGAGAAAGTGATAAAAATGTCAAAAAGAAATTATTATAAGAAAATTTTAGGTGTTTCAAATTATTTTTTTGACTCTAATAAAATTCTTAAAATTTCTAAGTAAGTGATATAAATTTTAAAAATAACTGTTGTTTTTTTAAAACAATCGTTTTTCAAATCTGGTAACTGAGAGCGAAAAGAACTAGAATCGCGCTCGAACTCGCCTTTTATAATCGATACGAGATAACCGAACTAATAATCTCGTTGAAACTATTACAGTAGTAATAATAACTCGCTCTCTAAACAACAATACTTTGTCTTGCTTATCAAAATTTTTAACCTCTTGAAAATTATTACAAAATGTAACGATTTTGTACAACTTAAAAACTGTTTTCAAAGCAGTATTAGAAATTTCAAAACATTTTAAAATTTTATAATTAAGTTAAATTAAATGCTTGAAACAAAGAAAAATGTTAAGAATTTTGAAATTCTTATAAGTGTAATAAAACTATTTGAGCTTCAATTAAACTGTTACAACTTTGATATAAAATTTATTTTATTTCATATAAATTTTCTTTTATAATTTTAAACTTTGAATTGGTTTCAGTCTTAAAATTTTTAAGCCAATAATAAAATCTTTTCTCTTAGTGTAAATGTCTATTGAAGGCTCTCATGACGATGACTCTCTAAATACCATAAGAAAAAATTTTGATTTTAGGAATTTTTATGCCGAATATTTATTACCGAATCAAACTACTTGAATTGAATCAGTTGACTTGCCTACTTACATACTTTCTTTCTTTCTTTCAACACATAATAAAGCAAGCGATCGCAAAGTAAAAAGAATAAGAAGAAGAAAGGAGGAAGAGAATCTATTTCAAGCATCGTCGACAAACACAATGAGTTTTTTTTTCTCTTGCTTTCCTTCGAAGGTCATTTAGATAGATATGAATGGGAACAGAGAGCAGAGCGCACTTTTTCTCATTGTCTAAATTCTTTCTGTGGTTAAAAAATAAGTTCTATTTGTTAAATAAGACGCCACATACAGTGATGATATGATGATAATTGTGGGAAACGAATGAAATTCCACGTGTTCAGTTGTCTGGAAAAAATCGTGTGGCAAAAAAAGGGGAAATGCTTAACTGTTTTGGTTTTACCGAAAAAAGAAATACTCAATTGCTACTTTCTTTGTGTTATAATGAGCATAAGCTTTAATGCTACAAGAATTGCTTGTTAAATTGTAACATTTCTCATTTTAAATGTTGATTCAAAGCAATTATAAAAAGATTTTTATATGAACAACAAAAATTATGTTTTTAATGGTTGATTTTTGAGAAGATTTTGTAGAATGACAAAAAATTAAATTACATGGATTAGAATTTTTACAGGAAGTCGTTCTTAAAGAAATAAATTTTTAATTAATTTTTCTAGTGTTAGGTAAGACACTCCTACATTTTTTTTGCTCGCTTTTTATATTTTCACTAATAAGGTTGTTACCTCAGTTGAAAGAAATCAAACCATGCGACAATAAAGCAACAAATTTTTTTATTTGTTCATTTGACCCCGTGTAAAGAGTTTTATAAGTTTGGGGTTGGTTTAGAAATTTTTTTTCACAAGTTTGACGTTATCGCTGATTATTCCGTGAAAGAATCCATTGAACCCACCCAAAAAAAAAAAAATTCGCTTCGTAATTTTTTTTCAGTCATCTGTCGCGATCTATTCACTATATTTACGCTATTTTTATAAATATATTTTCACCCGAAAAGAAGTGTCGAGACTCGATAAGTTTCTCTTTTTTTATATTTTCTGACTAATCATATCAAGATGAAATTTTATTTTTCGAGCGGAAATTTTCAGCACTTACCACATTCGATTAATTCTTGCATGAGTTGAAGCAATAAATCCAAATTAGCAGAAAGAATTTTTTTTTCGTTCTCTCTCTTTTGTGCCGTTAATCCCTTTTGAATGTGTAGATTGATAATGAATTGTATAATGTCGATAATTGACTTGCAAGATTGAATTTTTAATGCACTGACACTGATTTAATTTTCTTTTTCTTTTTCTTTTTCAACTAATAAACCGAAAATATTTCAATTTTTCACACTTAATTTTGAAAATACAAAAATTATTTCATAACAAGAGAAATTTCAATTATTATAAAATCTTTCTTTTTTTTATTGTATTCAACTTCAATTGATGGTTTGTTAATACACTTGATGTAAATCTTCTTCACTTTCATTCAATAAAATCTTCTTTTTTGGTGAAGAGCTGTTGAATATTGTTACTCAATATTTTGTGGATTATTAAATTCCTTCACTTTAAAAAACTTTTTTTCTTTCACTCATAAATTTTTGTTGTTTATGGCTGAAAAAATTTTTCAATAGTTTTAAACTTTTTGCTCTCAAAAAACTTTATTTTATTTTTATAATGACAACAACATAAATTATAAACATTAGTGTGGGTTGAAAAAAAATTCTTTTTCTTTTTAATTGTCAACTTTACTCTTTATTGTTGCGTAAAATTTTCATAAGAAAGTGACAAAAAAAATCAAAGCATGTAGCACGAAGAGATGAAGAAGAATATTGAGAGGAAGGAAGGAAGAATAATAAAAATTCACGTTCACATGTCTTCTGCTCTTGCTCTCATTTTACACTCTTTTATATATATTTTTTTTCCTTCAAGCTTCGCTTCGAACTTTATGCTCCACCATGCATATATTGGACCGAGCTTTAATACGTACACACAGGCACAAAGTAAAATCGATAACACGATGAGGAAAAAGCGGCTCTATATCCTCGCAACTTTTTTTTCCCTCTGCTGTGCGGTATTATACACTTTTGTTTTGGATATGTTTTCGTTGCACTTATCTTTTTTTCTCTCTCCCTTTAATTGATGACTTTTTAATTACACAAGAGTTTTTCTTTTTTTATTTTAATTTCAAAAATTATAAAAATTTTTACTTTTTTTATTTCTTTTCTCGATTTGGATTTTTTTCTTTTCGAATTAAAAATTCATTCGCGATGAGATTTTGATAGAGTTCATACTCGCAGCATGATAGAAATGTAACTGAGAAATGTTGCTTTTTCATACCTTTACGCGCTTCTCTTCTGTTGATGATAAATTTTCGTAAAATGAGAATAACGAGAGAGCAAGAGAGAGGAAAAACGATTTGCTTTTATTCTCTTTTTTAGTCTCTTTCTCTCTCGCTTGAAATAAGGAGAAGAAGAAGAGAAATAAAATTTAAATTTTAATAAATGAATTTTTTTAATAAAAATTAAATTGTTTTTACAGCTCAAAATAATAAAATTTTTATTGTCATTCTAGCTGTTCAAAATTCGCTAAAATTTGATTTTGAAATTTTCAAATTAATTTCATCAAATTTTAAACAATATAAAATTTTTTCTTAGCTTAAAAAATTTTCAGTTTAACAGAAATTTAAAATTTAAATATTTAATTTAAATGTAAATTTAATAAAAAGTTTTCATTTAATTCAAGGACAAGTTGAGGTAAAATTGTTATTACTCAACATAAGTTTCTTACAAAATGTTTAAGACGATGTAGAAAACTCGCTGTTGAATTTTTTACTTCTCTCTTTCTCTCTTTTTTGGATTTTCAAGAGAGTGAAATTTTTGAGAGAATTATTTGATTGATTCATATTGCATGTGACTTGAAAATATTTTTAAGATTACTAAAACTTCTTTTATTTAATTTAAATTCAAGTCAAGGATTTTAGAGAATAAAAAATTAGAAAGATTTAAAATTTCTTCCTCTTGCTCAATAAATTACTAAAGAAAATTAAAAACGATGTCGTTGAAATTTTGCACATTATTGCTACCAATTTTATTTTAATTCTCATTCAAAGTGAAAAAATTTTATTTATTATTTCGTCTTTATTTTTCTCAATTATATTAGATTAAATTGAAAGTTAATCCAGGCAAATTTATTTCATTAATTTATTGAATTTGTTTAATGACTTTTTTTGCGAAAGCGAAGGGGAAGAATACTTTTATCTAAATGGAAGTTTTTATTGTATTATTTGCGATTAGAGAAGATAAAAAAAGAAGAAGAGAAAAGTCAAAAATGATATAAAATTGCGATTTTCTTTTTTTGAAGAAATTCTTCTGTGGATGATAAAAATTATTCTGTTGAAAATTACAAAAAAAATTGTAACATATTCTCAATTAATTTTAAAATTTTCTGTCTGACAATTTTAAAATAATTTGAACTTATTTTCCGATTTTCGGAAATTCTATATTTTATAAGAGATTGATGAAGTTTAAAGTTCGGACTAAAGTTATAGCCAAAATTTAATAAATTTAAGAATCATTGATTTTCATGTAAATCTGCCAAAAATTTGACTAAGATAAATGAAATCTGAATGAATTAGAGAACTTCACGAGTAAAACAGCTTAAATGTAACTTTTACTACTGTCTGCTTAGTTCTACGTTCAACTCCGAATCTTAATAAAATCATATAATAAATGAAAAGGTTAACATTAGAAAAATTTCAGTAAATTTTTTGAATTGAATTACAAAAAGTTTCGTTCAATTTATCGAATTTTCGGAAATTCAAAAATTTTGTTTTTGAAAAGTTTGAAATTGTCAGATTCTGATATCTTGAAATATTTTCAATGATTACTTAGTTTAAATTCTAAAGAATTCTTATTCCATAATTATACTTGCAATTGACAAATTTCATAAATAAAAAGGAAATTTGTTAACCTTTAATTTAATCAAAACCTTCTCAAAAGGCTTCACTTAGTTGATTTTCACATAAAGATTTCACCTTCATTTTGAAACTTTTTCCTTTTTGTCTTCAAATCTTTGCTTTGACAGCAATGTATAAGAAAGAGGAAATTTTTATCTCTTGTTCTACACATGTGATGAGAAGTGAAAATGTCTTCAGAAACATGATGCTTGTAAATCTGCTACAAATTTAAGGCAAAACTTTGACATTGCTTTACTTCTTCGATTCACCTTTTATCTTCTTCTTATCTTTCATCATCATCTGCTTGCAAGCTAAAGGAGTGAAATTTTCCAATGGACAATGTTGGTTTTTTTTGTCTGCTTTGCGAATGATGAAAACGATGATGTGGGTAGGAGGTAAATAGCAGCATTAGAGTAACAGTAACATTTCCCTTCAAGGGATTAAATTATACATCCATTTATTGTACTTACTTACTTGCATTGCCCACAAACACCTCATCCATCTAATTTCATTCGGTAGACTACAAGAAAATAAAGAATAAGAAAGAGAAAACAGTAGCCAGTAGCCATGATGATGTGGTGTAACTTTGTACGATACGAAATGAAAGATAAGAAGTGAATTAAGGAGAAGAAAGAAATTATTGCAATGTGAGAATGATTAAAGTTTCTTTTTAGTTCAAAATTTTTACTTTAAAGTGCTCTTTGGCTTTGACTTTATTGCAAATTAATGAAAATTAAAATCTGTCGTTTTACTACTTAATCTTTAATGACTTCACGCATGTGTAAGAAAATAAATAAATCAAATATAAAATTGAGAAAAATATTTTCAGTTTGTGTGAGATCATCATGTCGGTCTATTTTCTTTTTTTTGCGTGAGAGAAAATTTTAATGTGTGTTTTTGAGGAGGATTTTTTATTGAGATCAGGCGAAAAACATATGGTGATTTGGCTTGAAATCATGTTTCAACTTGTATCTGCTATAAAAATTGTTTTGAAATTGTGAAATCAAATGAAAGGTCGAATTTTTGTAAACAATTGCATTTTCTAGGAATAAATGATAAATTTTTATTTGATAAAAGCTGTTGATGTTTTAATATTTTTAGATTTACAGAACTTTTGCTTTTATTCTTGCTTAAATTTAAGAATTTACGTGAAAATGTTCAACTTTCAAAATGTAAACAAAACAATCTAATTATTTAAATTAAAAATAACCGTTAAAAAATGAATTCAATATTTACAAAAACACTGCACCAATTTCATTAACTAATTCAGACACAATAATCATCAAATGTCTAATCTAGACCATTACTCCAACTTTTATTCATCAGACAGCAATAACAAGTAAAAGTAAACGCTAGTCTGATGTAGTTCATAAAAAAGACTTTCAGTTTGAGTAAACTAAGAATGAGTTCATGAATGGTGCATTGTTTCTTGCCTCATTTCCCTCGACACCGATGAAACTAGTGACTAATTTTTTTATTACATTCTCTATAACATTAATATCTATGAAAGCGACGAGGCCATCATAAAAAGCCAAAAAGTGTCTTGTTCGGTCATATACACGTAGTGTGCAATTTGGCTAGTGGAAAATAGGTTACGAGGAAATTGTCTGCAATTAATAAAGCTTAAATGGTGAGAATACTCAATGTTTTATAGGGCAATTGTCTTAAAATTGCAATTCAAAAGAGAGTGGTGATGTGACAAATCGTCTTGACAACACCGTTCAATGAGCATGTCAACGACATATCATTTGCTTAGCAAACGACATCATGCAGTCATATTAAAAAATTTAATGTCTTTGACAACGACTATTTAATGTTAATTAAACTTTTTTTTTCTTCTTTTGCTTGATTACAACGTGACGGAATGCAGCGCACTCAGAATCTTTCTTTTAATTTCACTGTCATTAACTCTCGCGACAATTTTCATCTTTTGCTCATTTCATTCATTCATCCATCTCTCTCGATGTGATATTTTAAGATGTTTGCTGGGGAGAATGAAAACGAAGAATGATATGAGATGAGAGACATTAAATGTGACACATATGAGCGTCATATAATAACAAAAATTTTCTCTCTTTCTCTCATTGCTGTCTTTTTCGCTCAATTTTCATCTCTTCCGCTTTGTTATAAACACTCTGTATGTGTGCACGTGATAATTAATATTTTTTTTCTTTTTTCGGAAACGGAAATTACTGCCTCGTCCCCCGACTATCTTATATTTGTCATTTTTCTCATTTTTTAGTCTATGCTGGAATTTTAATTTTTATAATAGAAGAGAATTTTTATGAGCATGCTAATGAGTTTAAGTTTTATGTTTATGAAGGGAGATGATGCTAGAGGTTGTAATAAATGTAATTTTTCATTGTAGATCTTTCTTAGAAGTGTGCATTGGATTTATGTTTGAAGCAAGTAAACCTTTGAACTTTTCATTCCAAATATCATAATAAATTTTCTAGAAATTGCGTATTTTCAATCAGTCTATTGGCAAATCTGATAAGCTGAAAATTAGTCGTGTTCATAATGAACTGCGTAGATCTAAAAATATTTTTACTTGCCTTAAGGAAAATCTTTTTCATGAAATTGTAAAATTCCAAATTTGTATGAAAATAATTTTTCCCTTTTTTCGCATAAAAAGATCAGAAGAATTTTCACACACAATAAATATTCATGCTGTGTGCTTGCAAGTAGAGCAGTAATAAAAAAAATATAATACAATGTTGCTAAAAAAATTTTTGACTTTATTGCTATCGGAAGAAGGAGGAGTAAATGAAAATCTCAAAATGATTTATATTGATTGAGGAAGGTAAAAATTCAAGGGCAAAGAAAGTAAAACGCATTTAGGGAGAAAGCAATTAAGAGCTGTTAACAAGCAATTCAAATTTTTGACTAATTCCACATTCCATTGCCTTTCCCACTAGCTTTTCTTGCCCTAGAATAGAAAATGCATGTGGAAATCTGATATATACAGACAATTTCTTGTTGAGACATGCTGCAACATGAGCAATTATATAAAAATAGATTTCTCGTTTCTGCCGTCTGTCGCGTCCCTTTATCACATACAAAAATTTCACTCTCGTCTCGAACGATTCTCTTTTATATTTCAAATGAGCGCAAAAAAAAATTGTTAGTAATTGTGCGAAAGTGACTTGACAAGCTTTGTTCAAATGTAGTGAGTGAGTGAGTGAGAAACCTCTGAAAAATTCTCATCTCTTAAATGTGTCTTTCAACAATTATTCTTTATTTCTCTAATTTTCATATTTTTATTCATTGTTGAAAGATGATGAATCTATCAAAGCTACATTCATAAGTCATAATGATCTTTACGAGTACAAGTAAATTGAAGGAAGCCTTGCTTTACATGCTTTCAATATTGTAATATTATTATTGCTAAAGAATTGAATGAATAATTACCTTATTGAAGTATTATAAGTGTGCAAAAGGAATTTCTAGAAGATGAAGACGGAGAGGAATGGAATTTGCCTGATGTTGAGGAAGAATAATGAATAACGTGAACTTTATGATGATTATGAAACCTTACAAAAGGAAAATATGATGTTATTGATATCAATTACGATTGGAATTTATGATTCTTTAGAATGAGAATATAGTTATTAGCCCAGTAAGAATATTAACTTTGCTTTTGAAATGAAATTTATTTTTGAATGGCTTTTAAATTTACTATCTTAAATTATTTTCTATAATGTTTCGTAATTTCATTCGATCGTTAGTGAATGTCTGAAATGTCTGAGAGTATCCAACTACTATTTAAAAAAATCAGTCGATTATTAAAAGTAATGTTAAAAAAGTCTAATTTATATTTGTTGATTTGTTTGTCTTTCTTTTGGGTTTCGTTATGACGGGGCCAGATTTCTTGGAAAATCTCAACTTTTTTTCGATCTCGTCCTGAATCTCGAGTTTTGCTCGGATCTACGAAAACACAATGCCCTATCTTTCTTGAAATAATATGTATTTTTATTCTTATTAAACTAACTGTATTTCATAGCTCTTCACTTTAAAACTTTAATGAATTAAATTTTTTCACAAAAATAATTTTCGAAATTTCTAAAATGTCCGAATTATGGAAAATTGCAAAACACAATTGAAATTTAAAATCTTAACGGATAAAATTCTTAAATGAAACTATCGAGAGCAGTTGAGCGCCTCGATGGCCGAGAGGTTAGAGCGTTCGATCTGAAAAAGGGATGTTGGCGATCCGGATTCAATCCCGGATGACGGCACTTTTTCAGACCTTCAAAAGTTTAGATACTTTGACTGCTCAAGCGAGGGTCCGCTATATGACTCTGATTTATTGTATGGTTTAATATGA
>JACWBX010002701.1:401-17009 GCA_014622435.1 Polypedilum pembai | reverse complement strand
ATTGAAAAAGATAAAGAAAGTACTCGACCACGGATCGGTGTACTTTAGCGCATTTTTGTCGCCCAGATCAGTGTTTGTTAACAAATTACAATATTATCAGGTTCGTTTTTATAAACAGAATCTTCACCCTAAATTGTGAATGCAAAATTGAATTGCATAATTTCACATTTACTTATCAGCTGTTTAATTTGATAAAATACTTAGATCTGCTGTGAGTATATCAAATCAAAGTAAGTTTTCAAATGTTTCTTTAAATACAATTTCTAATGGCTAAAAAGAATTTGAATCAATAAGAAACTTTCATTTAAATCAATTTTGCATTTGTTTATATAGGAAATTGTGAAAATGAAATCCGTTAATCTTGGAAGTTTAATTTCAATTGATATGAATAACGATTGAATTGAATTTGAAATGAAAAAATGGGGCGACAAAAATAATCTCAGCAATCAGGAAAAATTTTCTGCTCGCAGCGCCCTCAGTGGCGAATTTCGGAACTAAACTCTATACTGAAATTTTATTTCGCAATTTGTTGAGTTATGCAATCAGTGACAGCTTTTTAACTAAGCGTCGCCGCAATAACTTTTTAGTACAAATCGAAAGCAAAAAATCGCAAGTCTCTAGCTATTGTAGTTTTCGAGATCTCGTGCCTCACCGAACAGCCGAACAGTCAAAGTGAAGATATAAGCTGCATTGTTGTAAACAAAAATGCGCTAAAAATATTAATTAAAGTGTTATTGTCTGTCATGAAAATTGAAAAATATCCATATGACATAAAAACAAACAAACTTGTTAAATACAAGTGAAAGCTTAAATATATGAAAGAAAAATTTAAGTTTAATTTTGAGCTTTTGATTATGGGTGCATGAACAGTTTTTGACTATTGACCTCTATGAAGTTAGCCAAAATACATTAACCGTCGAAACTGGTTTCAGCCGAAAAATCGCCTCGCCGAAATTCGGCTAACTTCACAGAGGACAAAAGTTAGCAAAAAATTATTAAATAAAAACATTTTTAAACAACAAAAAAAGACTTACTGTAATAATCAAGACTTGAAGTCTTATCAAAAGTTTTTAAACAAATTTCGAAATTTTTATTCAAAACTTTATTTTTAGTTAAATTTTAGAATTTAAATTCTTTTATTTTACAACTTTTTAATGTAAAATTAACATTTTAAATTAAACATTAGAAAGAGAATAAGGTGAAACACCAGTGGTTCTAAGAAAATAATTTCCAAGATTGCTAGCATATTGATCAGCATAGAAGCCCATGGAAGCTGCAACTCCAAAACATGCACCATTCAAATAGTTAGTTCCATTGCACAAAAGTGATTTGAATTTTCTCACTGAACCTGATTGAACAGATTCAGTGAAGTATTTAAGAGCACGAACATGACTACAGCTAAAACAGTCATCTGTTAAAAAGAAAATTTTTTTGTTTTCTTCATAAATTATGAATAATGAAAATTAAGTTTGTTAAACTACTGTTTCGTAGCCTACTGTAACCATTAACTATTTTTTGAAAAGTAAATTTTAGATAACAGAATCCAAAACTTACTACAAAGTAGATTAAATTTTTACATCTCTAAATGAATTTTTACCATTTGCAGGATTGCAAGTAAAATAAAATGGATTAATACTGCAACTTGGTTGATCATGTCCATAATTTGGCCAAAAATCTAAATGACCAGCAGACCAAGAAATGCCTTGAACCTTTGTGTTAGTATGTATTATGTCAACAAATCTGTGAGAAATTAAAAATAATATATAAAAGTTAAAAAGATTTTTAAAAATTTACTTTGCATTTTGTGAATTGAGAGAAGGATAAATGAGAGCAATGCCAGTTGGCCAATCATTGAAATTTCCGAATTCAGGACCTTTAATAAAAGTTATTAAATTTTTAGAAAATAAAATTTTTTTCTTCGATTATTAAAAATATGTTAAGTTTTTCGTTTATATACTTTTAGCATGTCACAGCAAGCAAACGAAAAAACTGAACTTATTTTTTTTACTCGGACTTTTTTAAATCATACCAGCAGGATCAAGTCCGGTGATTCTAGTTGGAGTGAAATTATAATTTTTAATGAGTTGATAGCCAACACGACCAAGAGTTTGAGCACCTAAACTGTGGCCAATGAAATAAAATGTTGTCAAATTGTAACCAGCATTTTGCATTTGAATAAGAACTTGATTGATGAAAGCTGCTTGCTGTTAAAAAGTGAAAATTATTTATATGATTTTTTTAAAAAATACTCTCTTACATCATTAATAGAAGAAGCAACTTCTGGATAAATAAAATCATATGAATATTTGCTCCAATCAATTGCAATGACATTAAAATCGCCTCGATTGATAAATGCAACAAAAAGAGCTTGATTAACAGCTACTGTAAAATCAGTGTTCCAACCATGAACGAAAACTGCAGTTGGTTTGCTTGTATTAAAATATTTTGTGTCTTTGAGACTTGTGAAATTATAATTTAAGGTTGTATTGGCATAATCACTGAAACTACTGCCAAAAATTATGAAATTTATTCCACCATTAATCTGTAGAAAATTAAATTAAAAAGAAAATTCAAATTTTAGAATTTTTTAACTTACAACTAAAGCTGTTGCTGAAAACACTAGATAAAAAAATTAAAAAGTCAAATTAATAAATTATTTTATATTTCCTCACAACAAATTGTTGAAGTAAAAATTATGAAAACGAAAATTTTCATTTTATAAAGTTTTTTGTTTTTTAAGTCTTTTTTAGTCAAGATCTGAATTGATACTGATGAAAAAGTTTTTTGATTATTTTATGATGAAACAGATGTATTTTATGGCAAATTTTCGCTATAAAATTTTAGGTGAATTTTAAAAGGAGAAATAATAAAATATAAATAGTTCAAGGAAGAAGAACTCTATCGAAAAATCTAACAAAATAACGAAAAACTTTTGTTAGTTTCACACAAATTTTTTGAGTTTCAATGGTTTTTCTGGAGTGAAATTATAACTTTTTATCAGTTGATAGCCAGCACGACCAAGAATTTGAGCACCTAAACTGTGATCAATGAAATGATGTCAAATTGTAACCAGCATTTGTCATTTGAATAAGAATTTGATTGATGAAAGCTGCTTGTCGTAAAAAAGGGAAAATACTTAAATAAAAATTTTTTTATCAAATTTTCTCACAATGACATTAAAGAAAGAGCTTGATTAAAGTCAATTGTGAAATTTGTTTTCCAGCCATGAACAAAAACTGCAGTTGGTTTACTTGTAATAGAATATTTTGTGTTTTTGAGACTTCTAAAATTGTGATTCAATTTTGTATTATGATAATCACTAAAACTACTGTCAAAAATTATGAAATTGGAATACACCATTGAGCTGAAACATTGAATAATTAAAAAAACCAAGTTTTTAAATTTTAATGACTTACATTCAAAGCTGTTGTTGGAAACATTAGGTAAAGTATGAAAAGTTTAAGCAGTTGCATTAGGTAAATATGCAAGTATTGTATATCGTTAGAAACAAGCTTTCTAACAGTGCAAAAGTTATATTTTTCAAAATTAGTTTTTGAGGATTTTTTGTAACATGAATGTTAAAAATTGACTCAAAAACATGTTTTTGAGCTCTAAAAAGTCGAAATTTTAAGAAATCATTTTTTCTTTATTTTTCAAATGTTACCCTAGCTAATTTACACTAAACAAAACAAAATGTTCTTTTATTTATCATACAATTTACTTGTTTCTATTAATGACAACATTCTTGTATCTTTTAAATAAATCATAATAAAAATTCCACTTGCAAAGACTGTTGGTGCAAATATAAAAGGCCAAAAAAGAGGATTGCTACCAAGACCTAGACCGTAACTATAAACGATAATGAGAGCAATAATTTGTAACAATTCTTGAAACATGCAAGTCAATGCAACATAAAATAGTTTTTCTTTTAAAGTAAATAATTCGCCTTTAAGAATGTGACTAATTGAGCTCAAACCAAATCCAGTAAGAAATTCGAGTGATAAAAAGAATATTGCAGGAATAAAATAATTAAAATCAAATAAAATTAAAATGCTGCCAAAGCTACTCAAAATCATTGCTATAATCAAAGCAGTTGATGAGTAAAGCCATTTTTTATGCAATTCTTCAATGACTAAAATCGCTATAAAACTTCCAACTAGTTGACAGCCCATTGCAGACATTTCTGTGAATTCCATCAAGAAACTTTTCATAAACACAAGTCTGACATGATTGTGAAATCCATTGAAAACTACAATATAACCAATCATTGCCATTAACACCATTCCAAGTGAACTTGTGTTTTGTGTTGATATTAAATTGAATTTTTTCTTTGTCTCTGCCATGATGCTGACTTTAAGCTCTTCATAATTTGAATTAATTTTGTTATTTTGAAAATAAATAAAACTGTCATGACTGTCAAGTGAATTTAAGATGAGAAAAACATGCGATGGTGGCATTTTGTAGTAAGCAATTGGTAATGAAGCAACTGCAAGTCCAATTGAAATTGATCCAGCAATGAGTTGAAAATTTTGTAGACAAGTTTGCAAGAACATTCCAAACACGAGGTTGAAAGTAAAAATGCAAAAATTTCGAGCTCGATTTGAAGGTGAAGAAATTTCAGAGATGTAAATTAAAGCAGAATTAAAAGTGATACCAAATGAAAATCCAGTTAAAATTCTTGAAGCAAGAATTATGTAGAAAGACTTTGATGGAATTGTGAAGAGAATTGATCCAATTATCATGAATAGTGATGAAGTAAGCTAAAAAAGTAAGAAAAAATGTGAAAACATTTTAGGGATTTTTTAAGCTAAAAATAAAGAGCAGGTCAGAGCTTGCATTATGTTCCCTACAAAACTTATTGATTTTATATGAACTCACATGAATCCAAAAAATGTCAACTTTATTATACAAGAAACAACCAAGAAAAGAACCAAAAATTATTGTAATATGAAAAGAAATTGGAACCATTGCAATAGCAGCAAGTGAAAAATTATACATCCAGCTACTTTGACTGAGACTTGTGTTGAAAATTCCATAAGCAATTTGAATTCCACCACAAATTGTAATTAAACCAGCTAAAATAAATTAGTTTAAGATAAAAATTAAATAAGATGAAATATTTACCTGGAAGAATAGCTGTTAATTGTCTTAAATATAAATTTTGAAATAAAAACATTCTAAATAAAATAATATTAAGTATATGACTCAAAACATAACAAATACACAAGGTAAAACAGCATGAATATGTTTACAAAAGAATTTCTAAACTAAAAAATTCATTTCTGTTTTGCCTTGTTGATAAAGTAATTGTTATCTTATCAATCTAATACAGAAAACGTTTTAGTAAGTACTGTGTAGGAAAAAGTTTCTTTGATTATTAAAGAACTTTATGAAAACTTTCTAGAAAGATAATATATGAAAAAATTAATACGGAGAAAAACTTTTCAGCTTGCATAAAAATGAATTTATTAAATTTACATATTGAAATTTCAGAGTTTGAAATTTAAATACAACTTTTTAAAATTTTATTATCAAAATTAACTTTGAAATTTAATAAAAAAAATTTACAATTGAACAGAACACAACAAATAACTTTAAAACAAAGAAGTTTACGTTTAGACTCCATCAACATTATTTGATGATTTTATAGATAAAAAATAAGAATAAAAAGAAATTAAAAAATAAAAATGAAGAACACTGAGTATGATAAAAGTTAAGATAAATTTGAAATCGGTAATTTTGAAGAAAATGGAAATTATTGAGAAAAGAGTTATCAAGCCGATTGCAATCACTCCACAAAGAACCAGTTTTGTTGCTCTCTATAAAAGAAATAATAATAGTTAATTTGTGATTATACATAAAATCATTAAAAATTGAAATTCTGTCTAAGATCAAAAAAAAAAAATTTGTAATTATTTTAAAAAATGGTTAAGAACTTAAAAAATTTTATATGAAAATATTGAAAAATTTATTTGAATTTCAATCTCATTCATTTTATTTCTTACATTTATAATTCCTTTAATAGCACCAATTGATAAAATCCAAATAACAATGGCAGAAATTATTCCAAAAATTAATCCACTTATACCTAAAAATTTTAAAAATTTGAATTTTTTAAAACTATTAAGAGTAAACAATGTTACAAAAACAATAAGCAAAAATTTTGAATTTCAATTTTTACTCTTTTCGCTATTAAATGAATTTTGTTTAATAAAAACATTTTATTTACCGCTTGTATCAAATGAAACCACATTGCCAACTATCAGAAAAACTCCGAGAGCAAACATATAGCTAAAATGAGTTGAAGAGAGGAAAAATTGAGAATGAGAGTGAAAAATTTATTATGTGAATTAATTTAATCAGAAATATCTATAAAACTATTTTTTTGTTTAATACTTTTTAGCATGAAAACAGTTAAATTTAAAAAATAATCGTGTTTTTATTTTAAATTAAAATGTTATATCACGAACATATTTTAAAACTTTCTAAAGTGAAAATCAAATTCTTAATTAAAATTTTAAAAATTAACTTAAAGTTTTAAGTACACATTTTTATTAAAATATTCGTTATATATTTTCTTCGGTTGGAAAATTAAAGAAACAAAACACTATGATTTTGCTAATTGTACTATATGGATCTCGTAAAACGGTCAAATTTTTTATCTAAATCACTAATGTAAAATATATTATTTAAACTTTTATATATGCGAAAAAAACCACACCGAAACATTATTTTTGGAATTCTTTAAAGTCGATTTTCAAATAAAATGAATTAAATTTTTTATCAATAAAATTTCACTCACCCACACAGAAGCATACTTGCTATTTCTAATTCTAAGAAACCGAAGAATTTTGAAATTTGCAAGAATTTTAAATCTAATCCCATTTTATTTATTTTTAATTTTCAAATGAATTAAGTATTTAATTTAATTTAATTTAAAAAGAATTTCAAGATAAACAAACAATAACAACTAATAATAATTTTAATAATCTTTGCGTAAAAATAAGTAAAAAAGTATAAATTAAACTATTTAGAACGAAAAAAGTTTACAAACTAAAGAAATTTTCGCTCATTCTCATGAATTATTTAACACATATAAAGAAAAAAAAATCTCGTGTTAATTTGAAAATAATAAAATACAAATTAACATATCATTGTCAAAGTCATACTATATTAATGTAATCATACTCTACACAGTTGTACATAATTTTTGCTTCATATTTATAATTACAATGTGTAATAGAAAAATGTTTAATTTTTTGGTTCTAATGAACAAAAATTTTGAAAAAGATTTTTAAATTTTTAGATATTTTTAGAGTCAACCAAATTCAACATAGATGCCTTTTCAAACTATTGTTTTCTAAATATATCTCACAAGAAGTTGTCTCAATGTTTTCTTATGTAAATTTATAGCGATTTAGTAAAGACAAAATTTTGTCGATTCAAAAAAATATCATTTTCCGATTAAAACTTTTGAAACTATATTAACGAATTAAAAATTTAAATTTTTCATCAAATTTTGATTAAGTCATTTTTTTTTCATCAAATTTTGATTAAGTCATTTGGATTTCTTCTTGAAATAATAAAGTTTTATAATAACCACGTAATGATAGCACTATGGGACATACGTAAACACACATAATCTTTTATTTATTTTCAAATTTGTTCAAATTTTTGTTTTTTAGCGCATTGTTTTATCTTGTTTAAATAAAATATTCTCATAAAACCGTTGTTAAGATTGACTATCTCGTGTTTGTTTAATTAATACATAATGTAAAAATTTAAATATTTTCGACACTGATGAAAAATATTTAAAAAATTGATGAAAGTCACTGCTACAGATTACTTGCGCATTTTTGTCGCCAAGATCAGTGACATTGCTGATTATAAATTAAAAGAATTAATTTATGTTTTAAATTTATTTTATCAATCAATATGTTATCGAATAAGACAAATTAAAAGCTCTTGAATTCGATCTATTAGGAACTTAAAATGAATTGAATGAGATTTTATTACAGTTTTTAATTCGTCCGAACATTTTATTAATAGTTTCAACATTCATTGTTGTCTCACAAGAGATAGAAGCTTTATGTCGAATGATCAAAAATCTAAAATTTTAGCTGCATTTTCTATAAAAAATTGCGTTAAAAATACTCCTGTGACTTAATTAATAAATTATTTTTTTTATATAAAACATATTGTAGCTTCAGACAACTCTCTGAAATGTGATATTGCAGGATTCTATAGAATTTAATTACAAAATTAATTCATAGTATGAGTAGTTAAAATGGTATGAATTGGTAAATTGCCAAAGTTTGAGATGTCTGCCATTAGCTTAATTATAAGAGTATCTGTGCAACAATTAGGAAACGCGGATTTGATTCTCGCTGGGACAAGACAAATTAAATTTCTTTTTATACTCAACTTCTAACAAATTTTTTCTTACGTTTTTTTTTTGTGCTTTGTGTAAAAACAGATAAAAATTTTACTAAGAAATTTGCTTTGATATATAAATGACTAAGATAAGAAAAGATCAAATAATTACGAGAGTATAAAACTCTTAAATTTCCTTTCATTTCCAACAGTCTCAAAATGAAAATTTTTATTTTCATTTTTATACTCTTTGTAATCACATCTCCTTCAGATGCTGATTATAATATCAACAGCCGCTCTTTAGAAGTTCCAGAAGATCCAAATGAATGGGTTTTCAAAGGAGAAAACAACAGTTATGTTCGTGATGGTAGAATAAGTCTTGGACAAAGAGCTACAGATACACAATTTCCTTGGGCTGCACGGATGAGCATAAATTTGGAAGACCGTGGAATTCGGTGTACTGGTTCATTGATTAAAGCTAATTGGATTGTTTCAGCTCGTCAATGCATTGCTGAGTAAGATTTTTAAAATCTATGAATTAATTTTTGAAATTTCTTTCTTATCTATAGCACTAACGCTATCTCCGTTCAAGTAGAGCTTGGATCAGCTGATGAACAAAATTTCCGAGTCAAATGTTTTTCAGATATGTTTGTCTGGATGAATGTCAATATTGGAGATCATCCAGATATTGCACTTTTTAGACTAACAAATGACTTGACTTTGAATTCTTATGTTAATACTATCAGACTACCATCAAGAGTACAAGAAAATTTTAGATTTCAAAATTTCACAATAACTGCATGTGGTTGGGGTGTAAATGGCACAGGAATTTTACCTAGATATCTTCAATGGACATATTTTAGAGTTTTAGCTCAAAAAGATTGCAAAATTAATCCAAATTTAATGTGTAGTCAACCACCAAGTGGATCATCTTCTCTACAAACTGGAGATGCTGGTAAGTAATTAAAAACAATTTCTAAGAAAATCGTGAAAAAATTTTAATTCTTAAAGGTGGCTCGTCTGTGATTTATGAAGAAAATGGAACACCTACTTTAGTTGGAATAAATGTTCTTGTGCTTGTAGATGGCGCAAATAGATGGCAAGGTTCAACACCAGTTTCAAGTTTTCTAAATTTCATCAGTGACGTCACTGGAATTCAAATAAGAAATGTTTAAAAAATTATGAAAATCAATATGTTTCATGGCTTCAATTTCAGTTTCAATTAAATAATAAATATTTAATGTTATTCTCTTGCCTTGAAAAGTAAATAAAATTATAAATAAAATTTCAGAGTTGTAAAAGAAGAATCTACTATAAAGTCTCAACATCTTGCATTCTTGATTTCCATAAAGACAACTTTTCCAATTTTATGCCTTCCTGATTTCAAAAAAAATATTTCTTTCTTTCTATTACCTTACAAAATTTATTTTTTAAAACTAAAAAAATGAACGTTTATCAACTCTGCTAATTATTAATAAATGATAAAATATTAAAATAAATAAAATATTTGATCGGCATTTTAATAATAGATTATTGTCAAAGTAACGTATATAAATAAACAAAAAATGAGTAATATTAACCATTAGTGACGTGTTAAGAGCGCTTTTTCTTGTTACAGATCAGCGTTTTCTTACAAAACTTTTTATAATAAAAATTGATCTCAAAATAATTTCAAAAATATTTTTTATGAATTTTTTTTCAAAATTGACTTCAGAATGCAATTGTAATTAAAACATTTTTTGTAAAGATTTTTGTGTCGAAAAAAAACATTTTGCTTTTAATTTTACAAAATTTTTGAAATAACTCGTGAATAGCGTAATATTTTGGGAAGAACTTTCATTACACAGGTCACAGATAGCAGTAATAGATTAACGCAAAAAGTTTGACGAAAAACTGTTCTAGTATAGATTAGTTAAGGAGACAAACGGATAGACGAAGTGTGGACAATAGCGTTTTTTTTTTCTATGAGGAAAATATGCTAAAAATTCAATAAAAGAATAATTTTAATGTCATTTATTAATATACAAAAAATTGTTCGTGAAGTAGGCTTAAAAGCTTTTAATTTGTGAATAAAAATTTAAAAACTTTTGAAATTAAAAATATAAATAAATTTCTAGTAAAATGGCATCTTTTTATGAAATTCGCATCAAAACAAATTCTCTTTATTATATTCTCAAAATCATTTTTATATTTTTCATTATTTTATCTGTAAATTGCGATAATAATTTAAAACGTATTCAGAAATATAAAATTCTTGAAAATTCTGTTAATGAAAACCCAGCACTATCGATTTCGAAAGCAATTTCTGACGTTATTGATAAATTTCATATTATAAATGATTTAAAAATTGACTTGATTGTTTATGGTGAAAAGTCTGTTCAAATAAATGACATAATTAACGAAATCAATAACCAAAATATTCCAAAAACATTGAAACATATCAAAAATATCACAGATTGGAATCATTTTCTTAGCAAATCTGCAGTAATTTTCATAAAATCTGAAACAACTTTCAATAATTTTCTTTCCTCTTCTTTGCCAATTAATGATGATAAGACAAGATTAAATAGTGTTGTGCCTGAAAAGTTAAAATTCTTAATTTATGTTGAAGAAATTAAAATTTTTTATGAACTTGAAAATTTCATCAAAAAGTTTAATTTAAAATATTTTCTTTATAATGTTGATATTAGATTTTATGAGTTTTTTATAACGTCAGACGGGAAAACTTTAAATTTAACAGCAAATTTATTTTATTCAGAACATCATTGTGGATATTTCAAAGCCAAAACTTTAAATTCTTTTAACTTAATTCAACAGAAATGGAATAAGAAATTAGAAAATTTTGATTATTTTAGTAATTTTCATGGATGTTTATTGAATTTTCTTGTTCCTTATTCAAGTTCATTTTATTTAGACAATTTTCAATATTATAAAATTTCTGCAGAAGCACATATTAAATTTAAAGATCATTTAAGCCATAAAAATCCTAAATTTCGTGGCTCAATTACAGTAATTATTGAATCAATGGCAAAAAAGAGTAATTTTACATTTCACTATACAACATCGACTACAAAGGATAACAAACTTGTTTTACATTACACAGGAAATTTTCATGTTTTTGAAAACAATTTTCATGTTCTTTTCTATGAAAAAGTTGAAAATAAATCAGTGTTGCATTACGCTACACCACATGAAGAAATATCTTTTTATTATTTACTTTCTTACAATGATCTGTACACAAATTATGAAAAGTTGCTTTTTCCATTTGATACCGCTACTTGGCTTTTAATAGCGATGACTTTTGGAATTACTTTTGCAATAATTTTTCGACTTCAATTTGCTCCGCAATGGATTATGACTCTCGTTTATGGGAAAGGTAAGATTTATTTTTTAAGATATTTTAAGGTAGCATCAAAGAGGGAAACGAGTCTAAGATCGCGTTACATTCCGTAATAAAATTTTTAGTTTTGCTTATATTCGATCATAAACGGCTACATTTTGCTTTACAAAATGTCCAAACAAAATCAAAAAAATGAGTGTAGAGGCTACTCATAGAAGAAATCTAAACATTTTGATTTCAGAATTATTCTAAAAAAATTCAAAAGTAAAATTTTTTTAATCTAAAATTTTTACTCTAAAATTTAGAATATAAAATTCTCAAGAAATTTATTTTAAAATATACGTCACAAGAGCAATTAGCAGTTGAAAGATCAAGAGTGAACAAAAATCCTATGAAATTCATTCATGCATATGATGTATGTAAATAAAATGTGACTTTATATTCACACTTGTTACTAATTGTAAGTAATTTTTGTCAAGTTTCGAATACTGCTTATGCATCGAGATTATTTTAAAAATAGCAAAAATTAAATAAAAATTCTAGAGTAAATTTTTAGATTTTAAAACAAAGTTTTTGTTTTTTAATTTAGAATTATTTTTTAAAATTTAGAATAAAATTCCATATTTTCAGTTAAAAATCAAAGTCTAAAATTTAGAATTCAATTTTTAGAATTTTATTTTAGATTTTTTCTATGAGTGTAAAAATGCTTTTTTTGATTCAATTTTAAATAAAATTTTTATTTATAGGAGTTAACAATCCAGGCTTTAATGCCGTTAGCATTTTTTTTGGAATTTCACAACTCAAGCTACCAAATGAAACAATTTGTCGATTCATTTTATTAATTTTTCTTTGGTTTTGTTTGATTATTCGAACTTGCTGGCAATCAAAAATGTTTGAATTTATAACAACTGACATGAGAAAACCATTGCCTAAATCAATTGAAGATTTAAAGGATATGAATTATACAATTTTGCTTTATAATTATCAAGTAATTAAAGATTTAAATGAAAAAATTATCAAAGGAAGAGAAAGGTATAAATTATTGAACTTTAGATAAAATTAAAATATTTTATGATAAAATAAATTTTAGCCCTGAGGTTGTAATTTCATCATCTTTATTTATGGAAGAGTATAAGAAAGCAATTGATGGAAAATCACAAATAAAATATGCATTTTTTATTAACAAAGTTGACCATCTTCAATTAAATATAACATTCAAACGTTCATTACCAAAAATGGAAAATGAAAGAATTGGAAAAGTTGTTGCTTATGCAATGCCTAAAAATAGCATTTTAATTCATGATTTAAATTATATCATAGATAGACTTTTACCTTCTGGAATTCTTACTTATCTCAATGATTTTGGTAAATGGTACATGTTTAGACCGTTTGATGAAGAAATTGAAGATTCAAAGAAAATTTTATCAATGTTAGATCTTGAGTTTGGTTTTGTGATTTTTTTAAATGCTGTAGTTTTGGCGATTATTATTTTCATATGTGAACTTCATGCTTTATATGTGAAAAGACAACTAAGAAAATTGCTTGGTTTGTATGAATTTTTGAAAGTTTTAAGAGTAAGACTGAGAGATTATCATGATAAATGGACTTAAATCGTAAATGATAAATATCGAAAATATGAAAAACATTTTAATGGAAAATAAAATTTTCTTTTTGAAGACCTTGCAAACAATTGTTTATAAGTAAATTGACAGTTAATTAAATAAAATTTTAATAAGAACTACATCATAGTTTTAAATCTATTTGTTTTTTAGATGTTAATTGATTTTGTTTTATTGAGAGGCAAGATATGTTAAAATATATTAAATGACCGTTGGCAAGGTATTCGAACTCTTGTTGATTAGTTCAGGGAGAAAATTACTCGTTATTAAATAGTAAAAAGAAGTAAATTTTTACTTCGAGAAGTAAGAAATTTACTTCCAGTCGTAAAAAAAAATTTACTTTCGGAAATAGATTTTACTTCCGAATTATTTTCCTCCTAAATTTGTTAGAGAATTTTTAATAAAATGTTTGTTATTTCGATAAATTACACACCACTTGATTAATAGTAAAAGTTATAAAATAAATAAATATTAAATTTACCTTAATCTCAAAATGTTCATTATTATATAATGTTTAAGGAAAACCAACTCTTGATAGCGGAAACAGAGTAACCATTGAAACTTAAAAATTCTCAATAAAATAAAAAAATACATTTAGTTATTTTGTTAGATTTTTTGATAGAATTCTTTTCTCTTGATAATTTTGTATTTTAAAAATTTTTCATCGCTTCAATTAATTAAAATGTTATAGAATGAAATTTAAAATTGGTGTAAAAAGTTTTTATTTGATTTATTACAAGAAAATGTTAATACAACACAATTACAATTCCGAAATGAAAACTTTAATTTATGAACTTGACATTTCTCAATTAAAACTTGACTTAATTAAATTTTATCTAATCGCATTCAAAAGGTTATTAAATTACGTTTGCAATTCAAGATTTAAAAATTTTATCAGCAAATGCCACTTAAAAGATTTCTCAATCTTATCAGCACCTGTGAAAAAATAAAATTGATTAAAATGACGTGTGTAATGGCTTCTGGAGCTAAAATTAAATCCATGCTTTTAGATAAGATGGTAAAATACTATAAATTGAGTTTCAAAGTGACACATTCTACTAGTCAGCATTTGTTTAGTGGAGCTGTAAAGAAAAAAAAAGCCTAAAAATGTTCAAATTTATCGTTCTTTTGGGCCTTGTGTCGTCAGCACTTTGCGCCAGTCTTTCATCACCAGCAATTGATCCAGAATGGGAAGGTTTCATTGTTGGAGGAAGTACAGCATCAGCTGGTCAATTCCCTCATCAAGTTTCACTTAGATCATCTGGCAATGCTCACTTCTGTGGTGGTTTCATCATCAACAATCGCTGGGTTGGATCAGCTGCTCATTGCACCATTGGACGTTCTACTGCTAACACTATCTCAGTTGTTGGTACCAACAGCCGTACATCAGGTGGTGTTGCTCACAGTACATCACGTATTGTCAACCATCCAAGTTACAATGGTAAAAAATTTCTATTTTTAATTTTTTCTTAATTCTTATAAAATGAAAATTTACAGGCAACACTCTTGCTAATGATATTTCAATGGTCATGACTGCATCAACAATCACCTTCAACAACTTGGTTCAACCAATCACACTCGGATCAGCTCATGTTGGTGGTGGTGTTTCATCAACTGCATCAGGCTGGGGTCAAACTTCACATCCAGGCTCAGCTGCCGCTAATTTGCAATTCTTGACAAAACCAACTTTGACAAATGCTGACTGCCGTGCTCGTCACTCAGCTGGGAATGCTGCTCGTGTCTTTGACAATACCATTTGCACATTCTTACGTGCAGGAGCTGGTATGTGCATGGGAGACAGTGGTGGTCCATTGATTGCTGGAGGTACAGTTATTGGTGCTGTCTCATGGGGTATTGCTTGCGCTCAAGGATTCCCAGATGTTTTCGCTAGAATCAGCTCAGTAAGTTTTCTTTTTACTCATAATATTGATTTATTTTATTTATTCAAAACCAATTACTAATTTTTATTTTCTCTTTAATATAGCATCGTACATGGATGATCAACCAAATGTAAATTTTGGCTAGTGGAATAAATTTGGAATTCTGAATTGAAAAAGACAAAAAAATAAAAAAATATATTTTTTGAAAAACTTTAATTTGCAAAAAGTTTGACGTTTTATTGTAAACATTTTATTCTATGGTAAAAATTTATCAATCTAGAAAATTTTGGTAGTTCCGAAATGTCGTTATCAATCAAGATATTTATTTTATTTGTTATTGTTTCAATCAAGGTTAAACAAAATCAAGTTTCAATCCACTGCTCATATATAAATTTGTTTGACAGCGGATCTTTTGACAGAATTTTATATGTAAAACTTTTGCTAAAAATCTGCTGCTAAGCATTTAAGCTTCTTTGTGAAGGAAATAATTAAGACTTCTATTTTCATAAGTTTTTAATATTCAAATTCAAATGAAAATGTTTTGAAATCAGCAACTCATTAATTTTGTTTTTGCATCTCTTCACCTTCGATTTAAAACTTAAGATATTTTTTCAAATTGTAAATTTTTTTAAGTGTCTTCAAAATAAAAACTATGACTGAAAGCAGTAAAACTTAACAGCAAAATTGCATTTTTGTTCTCTTAATAGCTTAAAATTTTTAACTTGTGTCGATTAATTTTATCATGTATTTTCGCATAAAAGTTTAGGAAGATACTACAGAGTTTGAGTGCAATAAGACACTTTTAAGAGTTCTTTAAGAATTCAATGAATCATAAACTTTAACACTGCATCTTGTCAAACTTTATAAATCAAATTCTAATTTTATTGTGAATGCGCATGTGATTCTGTTAAGAATTTTTCTGAGAAAATAAATAGAAAAATTACTTCAAATGATAATGATAATTCAATTAACTATTACGATTAACAGCAAACCCTTTCAAAAAATAAAAATGCATAAAAAGTAGAAGAAGACAAATGATCAAGGTGAACAACTTATCGTAAAATTAAAAAAATTCTAATTCAAGTAAAAATTTTAATTCCTGTTCTGAATAATGCAATGACTTTTCCATTAAACAAAACAATGCGTGATGACGCAAATTTCTTCTAAAATATACAAGCAACGTTAAAGTTTTGAATTCTTTTACAAAATATATTAAAAGCTACACTCATAAAAAAAATCTAAAGTAAAATTCTTGATTTCTTAGTAAAATTCAAAAATTAGATTTTTGTTTTTTAGCTAAGAATCATTTTTTTAAATTTAAAGTAAAAATTCTATATTTGAAAAATTAAATTCTTGATTTTTAAAATTTTTACTCTAGATTAAAAAATAAAAATTT
>JACWBX010002699.1:25451-42637 GCA_014622435.1 Polypedilum pembai | reverse complement strand
ATACAAAAATGAATAAGAAGAAGAAAATTATGCGCATACTTCTTCTTCTTATCTGCATAATTCCGAACCCTAGTTTTTTATTATTACTGTCAAATTAATATACAAAAGGTATAAAAATTTAAATTTTAAAAAATTGTGTCGTATAAAAAATTTCATAATCAAATTTTTCTATATCATTCTGCAACATTTTTTTATCTCAGGCATTTTCTGCGAAAAACGATTGAGTTTTTCATCTTTCATGTTTCTTCAACACCGCACACAGCTTTCATAGAAGAAAAAAAATTTAATTACATGCTTCTCTCTTCTCCTTTTTTGAATTGCTATATCGTAGAAAAGAGATGATGATGATGATTCTAACGCAAAAATATGTTGCTTGCTAATGCAATTTCGGAGATGTGATGCGTGCTTTTCATTAAATCGAGATCTTTCTACTTTTTCTTCTTTTTGGTTCCTACTTCCTCCTTTGCTCATGTAATATTTCATCATAGAGATACATGCTGTTGTTTCTTTTCTTCCTAGAGTGAAGTAGAAACAGCAGTAGCAGCCTTGAGGCAAGAGAAATGAAGAATTATGTAATGTGAAACAATTTTTTTGTAAATGGCGGTTTGAATAACTCTGCTTAGAAATTTTCTTTCAGGAAATTCATACAAATTAACCTTTTTTATATCATAAAAGTGAAGGAATAGATAAAATTCTTGGTATGTTAAAGCTTAATTATTAATACATTGAGGAAAGATTTCATATTAAATATTTTAATAGGAGTTGACCTCTTGTAAAACATTTTATCCAAAAGTTGTTGCTTTTGGGATTTATGACTTTAGGGTAAAGACACATAATTATTGATCTATTTTAGAAATTTTATCGAACCGCTATTTTTTCACTTAATATTTTGTCGATTGCAATTCTAATTGGAATTCTAAGTGTTATTTTTAAGGTCTTTGATTTGAACCGTTAAAAAGCATTATGTATTAAGTAATTATTACACAATATTTATTCAAGTGTAGCATTTAATTGTTGACATATATAATCTAATTTTTGACCTATTGAAATTTATTTATCGACCAATTATTTTATTTTCGTTGATTTACAAGTGAACACTTCACTTTTAACATTTTTATTTACTTTAAATATTTGATACTTGAGTATTGATTACAAAAAATTTTGTTAAATTAGAAGAATTGAAGAAGTAAGAGAAACTTTTTTTAAAAATTTTGATAAAATAAAATGTTTAAATATTACACAAAATAGAGCGAATTTAAAGTTATAACGAGTGTTGTAATTGAGTTTACAATACTTTCAAGTTTTTTTTAAAAGTAATATAAGCAAGCTTTGAATAAAAACATATGACATATTAAATGATAGGTCCATTATTATATGTCTTTAAACTTAATAAATAAATCATCATAGATAACCTTTTTGTGTGTGTGCACCAACATAATAATTTAAAACTCGTAAAATTAAGCTTTTTACATTGCTCTTGATAGAAAAAAAGTCATAATTTTGTAAATAAAATTAAAATTTTTTAAAAATCTAAACTAAGTAAGAAATAATCAAAAGCAATTAAAATTTTTCCACATACATAAATTGGAACAGTTATTCACTAGCTGAAAAATAACATGTCCAATTTCAAATTATCAGTAAAAATATAAATTCGTCTTTTGGCACTGGAAAGTGTTTTTGTGCCACATTTATTTCAAAAATACATGTGCATGTAAAAAAGCACTTAGTATTAAAAAAAGAAGAATACAATACTTTAAATCTCTTAACCAAGTGAATGTGTCTAAAATTTTCCATTTCTACACACGCTCGTTAGTTTATCTTATTAAGATTCGGCACTTTGTACAATATTTTATGCTATTCTTGAGAAAATGGAATCCATTTTTTAAAAACAAGAGAGAAATGTCGTAGGGAGGCATTTTCAAAGAGGAAGAGTAAAAGCGGTCTAATAAATTGTGTGACATATCTTTGGACTTGCTTGCTCTGGATAAAATGTTAAATTTCTCTAATTTTCATCTCCATTGCGGCTTCTTCCTCTATTCTCTCTTGTCGTCATCGTCGTCGCTTTCCATTCCCCTTTCCTATCATCAAGGATTAAAATCTTTAACAATTTTCTGAGTCTGCGACATGAGAAATTGCAGATTAGCTTTAGAAAGAGAGAGAAAAATTTTTGTCACTAATATATTATCAAAACATGGTAGTTGCTTGCAAAAGAGAAAGAATAATAATTTTCAGTAAAAATATTTTCTTGTCTGTTGCAAGAAGAACTGTGATCTGCATGAGAAAGTTGATGTTTTAAATTAAGGCACTTCACATAGAAATAGAACAAACCGCTTAATCCTATTAGCTGCTTCTTAAAAATAATTTAAAGTTCAAATAACATTTAGTGCATGAATTTATGCAATTTTTTATTTAAAAGAAAAATAAAATAGTGCCGTGGTTTTTTATCTCTTATTTCATAAAATGAAACTTTGTGTTATGATAATTTTTTAATTTAATAATAAAGAAGAAGAAAAAGTTTTGTATCTCTGTCTAGAATGGTAAAGGAGTAGAGAGAAAATGTCGACGACGGTTGGTGTCACAATGATTAATTGTAATCGTTTCTTCTCCAAATATCAAACAGTAAAGTAAAAATAAGAGAGAAAAACTTTCATTTTCCCACTTAAATAACTTCTTGTGGTCGATGTGAAAAAGTTTTCCCTTAAGCTTTAAATTATGAAGCTTTCATGTAAAATTTATTTAAAAATAAGAAAACTTGACGAATTGCTATGAAATTAATCATTGATTAAACTTTTGAATTAATAACAATGTCGGAATTATTGAAGCAGATTAAATTCTCGTGGTAAAAAAAGAAAAGAAAAAGTTTTTCTTCATTCCTCACTTATAAATCACACTGAAGAATTTTCTCATCATTTACACAATGAAGACAGCAAGTCAATATTTTTCTCTCACTATTTTATCTGTGTGAACTTTGATTAAATACCGCAGCTTTTAGAGAATTCTTTTGTAAAGAAACATGGCTAATAATTTCAATTTGTTTTCCTTTTTATAATAGTTTTCCGATTTTTCAGCTATGTGATATTAAACATTGATTGAATTGCAATCCATTGCAGTATTTGATAATTTTTAATAAAAATTTCTAAAGATTTTTAAAATGTAAACAATAATTTGATTAAAATTTTGAATTCAAATCGATCGTTATTTGAAAAATTTGAAAATATATTTTATACTGTTTATATATTTTGAAATTTAATAAAATAAAAATTGCTTTTTTCAAATAAAAGAAAACTTTTCTAGTTTCTTTTGCCTTAAAGCTTAACAGAAGTAAATAACAGAGAAAGAATTTATTCAAGTTTATTGCTTTTTCATTTATCCATTCCCTGGGTTGCAAGAATGATATAGTGAAAGACAGAGAGCGAGGTATATGTGTGTATGGAGACAAAAGTTGGAGTAAAAGAAAAAAGCGAATAAATTACATTGCATGTCAATTGTCTGAAAGCTTTGAAAATATATGAGCCGAAAAAAGTTACGCACAGCGGCAGTTAAGAAAAAGGCAGAAAGAAGTTCTTGAGCTGAGACTTTATGGCATTTTTATATATGTGTATACAACTAGAAAGAGAATTGAACTGCGTCTGAAAAATTTAACACATAATGTCTTCTCTCCCATACAAAACACAAAACGCATTATTACAATCGCCATGGGAAAAAAGAGCTATAATTTTGTTCCAATCCCTTACACTTTGTTGTTATTCTCGTGTACTTTTTTGTTCCAAAGATATCGTTAATAGGTCTCCCGTCGAATGCTTCCTTTTCATCTCTCTATTGTTCTTTCTTCTTCCCATCGCATGGGACGAGAGACGGCGTCAAGTTAATTACAAAATAAAAGAAAAAATCACTGAAACAAAAGAGATGAAATCAAAAGATGTAAACATGCTGTTGTTTTTTTCATTTTAGTTGATTCTCAAATATATAATAGGTCATATTCCGGTATATTTGTTTTAAACAAAAATTTTAACCGTTAAATTTTTGAAATTCGTTGCAGTAAACAAAAAAGTTTTCAGGTTTGAAAATTCGTTCACTAAGAAATTTTTTAAAAGTTTCCTAAATGAAAGATTTTTGATAAGAATGAAAATAGTTTCATGGTTAAGAAATTAAGATTTAAAAAATTATCCTAATAACTAAAACCAACAATATTGATTTTGTTTTAAGAAGACCAAATCTATCGGGTCAATATCATTTTGATGCGAATTTTATAAAACGAAACGTGTTGGTTCAACAAAGTCAAAAAGTTTGAGTTATTTCATATTCATGAGCAGAGTGAGGAAAATTTTTCAATGTCGATAAAAAAACTTTGAACATTATCATCGAGTTAATTGACGAAATACCAATTAAGTGTCGAAATTTCCATTACTCTCGCTATGAAATCCTCGCTTTCATTCTTTCATGTTTATGAAAATGGAAAATAGAGTGAGAGCAAGCGAGAATATCCTTGACGATGATGTAAAAAGTGCTCACAGCACAACCGCTTTCACTCATTCTCACTCTACATAAATTTTAATTGCCCATTTCTTCATCTCATTCACTCGTCCTCAATTTTATATTTATTTATTTATTTTCATAGCTTTTTCTCTCTTTCACATGCAGACAGTCTAGTTAGCTGGAAATCTGTTTTACCCAGAGAGAAGAGATTTTAAATGTGAGTAGTTTGTTTTAATTAATATAACTTTTATTTTTAAAGTCGTATATAGAATTTAATGTACATTTTATATTGTATCATCGTATTGTCTGTTTATACAAAAAAGAAAGGAGAAAGGAGGAAAAAAGTTTGAGTTTTTTTATATAATAACAAGTACAAAAACTGCATACAAATGGGAAAGAAACAGCCAGCAATGAATTACTTAATAGTTACAAAAAATCTAATACAAAGAACAAATTAATTATAAAAAAACAACAGGACTTTTTTAATCGTTCAATCGAGTTCGAGATCGAGCCCATTTTCCATGGGAATAATTTGAATGTGTGATGGCTCAATTGTAGTGATTACTTCGACAGCAATTTCTTGGTTTTTGAAATCGTCTGGAGTTGGTGATGGAATAACGCGTTGATTCATTATTTCATGTTCGGGCACAATTAATGCTTCAGAAATTTCCTCTAAATTACCATTTTTCGTTGTATAATCAGGACTTTCTGGAACTAATTCTACAGTAAAATCACTATTCTGTGTGGGTATAGGAACTGCATCGCTTTGATTATGACGAGTCGCATTTTCACGTTCTTCACGCAACTGTTCTTCATACAGTTCGTCTTCGTTCTCTTCTTCGTAGATTACAGTCTTAATGAGTGGCGGAGGTCGAACTCTTTGTCGCTGTTGTTGATTTTGCGCCTGCTGTTGTTGCTGTTGATTATTCCTCATTTGTTGAGCATTATTTGAATTTCCATTATTATTGCCTCGATTATTTTTATTGGCACTATTATTGTTGTTCTTTCCTTTATTGCGTTTGTTTGATTGATTGGAATTTTGCTGATTTGCTTGGTTATTTTGAGTCTGTTGGCTTTGCTGATATTGTAATTGAAGTTCACGTAGTTTTTCTGTTAATGAGCAAATGTCTCGTTCTTGAGAGTCAACTATACTCTTTAATTCATCGATTCTTCTAATATCTTCGGGTCGTGGATCTCTTCGTTCATATCTAATTCGCATTTCCTCAAAACTATTAGAAAGAAAAGAGATAAGTTAATAAAATAATTTGAAAAAGTTCTAAACTAAACAATTTTTGTAAATATTAGAAGCAGATTGAAATTTTGGTCTACATTTTAGAAATCTTTAATCTACACGTTTCTTAAATTCTTCATTATTTTCCAAAAATAGAAAAAGAAAAATTTCATTAGCATCATCTTCTGTTTCTGTATTTTTAACGAGAATCATCATTAAAGTTAATCTCTCAGTCTCAGCTTTAGATGACTGATGATACAATTATGATAAAACTTGTTGAATCGGATACAGATGATGCGAATGAAAAAAATAAAGTAGATTGAGAGAAGAGCAAAAAAAGTTATTCGTCAGAGTCTCATAAATTGACCTATCAAGTCATTCAAGCAGAATAAGATTGTTTAAGGATTTTCTTCGGTATCTTATCAATAAATCCATCCTCATAAATTTATGTTGAGAGATAAATCCATTATTATTTTCAAGAGGCAAAATCTCTCTTTCTCTATGCGACATAATGATGATAAGAAATTTAGATAACAAATAAAAAATTTTACAAGGTAAGGAGAAGATGAAATTTGAGTTTCATACTTACAGCTTTGTAAGGCAAATGCATTTTCTATGTAATGTATCAATTTCTTGTGCGTTCTGAACATCTCGAGTTTCAAATCTACTTCTTTCGATATCAAATTGATCTCGTTCGTCTTTCAATTGTCGTTGATGCTTAATCATAACAGAACTACTCTCATCAGGCATATTTGTTATTTATTCATAATTTTTACAGAAAGTTAGAATCATGATGATGATGATGATGGTAAGGATGATGTAAATAAATAACATAAAGAGAAAAAACAGAAAAGAGAAAGGAAAGTTTTTATTTACGACAAAAAAAATTTGCTAAAAATTTTTTAGACTAAAATAGGTAAAAAAAGGTAGATTAAATTGAGTTCACGAGCGAGAGTAAGATTGTTGTTAGTTAGATCGATATAAGGAGCTAATAGCCATGAAATACTTTCCTATACTTTTTTTACACACAAAAGTTGAACATTAAAAGGACCAAACAAGAAGAGGGAACAAATTTTCTTACCTCAATTTATTATCTGCATCCTCCATTTTTATACGTAGCTTATTTTCAGCAGCTTGTAAGGCACTTTCTTTTTCTTGTACCAACTGTTTCCATTGCTCTTCTATTTTTTTCATTTCATTTTATTAGAATGAAGAGAAAATAATAAAAAAATGTAAGAAAATTGAAATTTATAATTCTTTAACTCATGCATTAAAAATTTAGTGATCAAGAATTTTTAAATTTTTGTTTGTTTATAAATTCAATGTTGTGATTAAAAATTAGATCAATTTTGTAATTTATCTTGATTTAAGAAATAAAATAAAATTTGTAAACAATAAAAGTCGAAAACATTCTCAATTTTTGTTTAAAATTCAAATTTCATTTCATACCCATTTCTTTTTTGTGCTTCGCTTGTAGTGTTTCCGTAGCTAAAGTAATTTCGTTTGCAAACTCTTCCTTAATTTGCTCCAGAGATTTATAAAAACTTGCTTTTATTTGTTCCTTCTCGCGCTTGTGTTCGTCTTTAATTTCCTCTGCAAATGTCAAAGAATGTAGTCATTTAATTAAGCTACTGCTCGCCCGCCCGCATATTCTCGTTCACATGAGTGAACGTAATCTTACCAATTAAATCTGTATGTTGTCGCAGCTGCCGTTCGAAATCGAGTTGTTGTTTGTCCAATTCCTTCTGATGATCCCTTTCACGTCGCTCTATATAGGCACGGTGCTCAAGTATTCGATTGTCGGCCTTCAGTTGTAATTCTCGTAAATCTTCCTGCCTTAAATCCAATTGCTTTCGCAAAGCTGTGAGCTGCAAGATGGCAATCAACATTTATAATGAGAGAGACACACACACACACAAATATTGACATTCATACCTCTTCGGCAAGGGCATCTTCTTTTTCCTTATATTTAATGGCGATGTTCTGAAGATCCTGCATGTGTTCTGACTTAAGTTCGGCTAATGCTAAATTTCGCTCTTCAATATGAACTTGTTCAAGTTCCGATTTTAAACGACTCATTTCTTGCATCAATCGGTCCTCCCATTCCATTGCCACTTCACCACGCGCGATTTCAATACGATTCGCTGCTGCGCGTTCTCTTTCACTCAATTGGCTGCAAAATTTCAAATTTAACGGTTTTTTAAATTTTAAAAAATAGAAGCAGACTAAAATTAAAACTTACTATGAACAGTCCCTTTTAATTTGCAGACAACTGTCAATTTCTGTTTGCAGTCGTTTCTTGACACTTTCCAGCTCATTATTTAAACTCTCAATTCTCTTCAACATATTCGACATTGAGTCTCTTTGCTCATTTGTGAGACCTCGTAATTGGCTTGCCTCCTTCTCAGCTGCTTTTAAACTTTTGATTTCATCACGTTGTGATCTTATTGTTTGTTTATCAATTTGTGCTTGATCTTTTAATGCAAGTTTTTCTTTTTCCGCTTTCTCAATTTTTTCTTTGCACTGTTTCATCAATTGCCTTAGCTTCCATTCACAATCCTCCATTAAAGTTTCTTCACGAGAACAATTAACATTGCGCAATTGTTCAAATTCATGCTTCCACTTTGCTGCTATTTGCTCACGTTCTTCAGCTGCCGTCTCTAAAATATCACGTAGCAGCTTCTCCTGTGCAGTCAACTTATCTAACAGCTCATCACGCTCCATTCTCAACTTTTCGATATCCACTGAGGCCTGAGCTAATTGAACATTTAGATTGCTCGCAAGATTCTGCATTTTCTGAAGCTTTGTCATGCTGTCTTTGTATTGTGCCTCCAGCATAACTAAAAATAGGCAATAAAAATTAGGTTAGAAAATTGAAAAAAAAACGTCATTCTCACCAAATTTCTTGTGTTCTTCAGCAATTTCCAAATCATGTTTCTCCTTAATTTGCTCTAACTGGTCATTTTGAAATCGAAGTCGCTGTCTCACACAATCACCTTCCTTATTGGCTGATTCTAGCTCTGATTGAAGGCCTTTTTGTGTTGAAAAAGCGGCAAATGAGCGTGCCAAAAATTGAAAGATTTTTAAAATAGTAATAAATACGAGACGTATGAGAAATGCGATAATGGCAGTGAGAAATTTAATAAAAATACTTGTTTCAGAATCTCGACTCTCGCTTGAACCCATAATTAACTAACTATCTATTTATGTCGAGTAAAAATTAAAAATTCATTTGATAAACTTTCACTTTCAATTCATTCGATAAAATGAACTATCAGCAGTGTTAAAATTGCTTATTAATTAATTCATTAAAAACTCTCTCTCGCTCTATAGCACTGAATCTATTATCAATGTCTTAATCCGCGTAATATAATGAAAATCACGACTTTCTGTAAACAGCACTTGCTCTAACTTGTGCTTGTTAAAATCAATAACCAAGCAATGGCAATGAATTCATTTGAAATTCTCAACTGAATGAATGAAACGACACAGTATTTCTTCTTCATTCTTTGTTTTAATTTTACGTCGCAGAGAGATAAGAATAGAGAAAATACGCGCACAGGGAATGAATAAATTGATGAAAAATCAATCGAAATCGAAGGATAAAAAACTTTTTCTTTGTTTTCTCTCCGTTTGCCTTTATAATTAGAAACTTTGAGACGAATGTGATTTTAAAGATTTTTTCAAATTTATTACTGATTTGACTTACGGTCAACAGTTCCTGATTTTATGTTGAGTTCAATTTCCAGCTGATCTATTTTCATACATAATTCATTTACTTTAACTTGCATTTGATCCACAATTTCAATTTGATTTGATGATATCGAGTTGCCGTTGCCATGTTGAGCATAGCTACTCGCGTGGCTAACAATATTTGCCCTACAAATAAAAATTTAAAATAAATAAAAATTTAGAAGCTTTTTTTCTACTAACGACATTCACTGTGTAATATAAAACATTAAATAAACTTGATTAAGTCATTGCAATATTAAAAAGAAATATTGAAGCTCAGCTGTAAGGTAAATAAAATAAATTTTTCGTATTTCACACACACATTCTCGAGTGTGTATTAAAAAATAAATAAGAAATTAAAAATCAAATTGGCAACTCTTCGAGATAAAACATATAAAAATTTTATGAAAAATTTTTTAGCTACCAGCATGGAAAGAAGAATTTTTCTTTTTCATTGCAATAATAAAAATTTTATCCCTTTAAAATTTGCTCGCAGGAATGAAAAATTTCATTGTTTACACATACAGATGTGTGTGTAAATTTTTAATAAATACGAATAATATTTTCCTAAAGGAGAAGACACTTAGTTTAATTTTGAATTTGACAAAATTTCAAATTTAATTAGTCGATAATGAAAACTTTGAGATGAGACTAAAAGAAAGCTTCTAATTGATAATCTGTTTGAAATTAACGTTAAAGTGTCTTAACCTTTCTGCAATCACAAACGCACACAAAAATGAAATAAAAAAGATAAATTAAATTACACTTCATCAACGTTAATGTGCTGTTGTTGCTCGAGAAGGATATCAGGCAAAGAAACAATGTCAGGAAGAGCGATAGCGTCATCACCGACGAGCATGTAGGATGGTTTGATTGTTTTTGGCACGTCATCATTTGAAATGCTGTTTTCTTCACTACTGCCTGTACCGCTGCTACTAAATGCATTTATGTTTTGAATATCGACTGTTTCACTATCATTTGAATTGTTATTACTGCTGCTGCTGCTGCCTTTAATTGTATCATTCTCATCATCAACACTCAAAATTATTTTCGCACAGACCACATCGTTGTTATTATTATTATGAGTGCTATTAGGAATTGAGGTTGCAGTCGATGCTGATGATGATGACGATGAGGTTGAGCATTCATTTGATATTGCATCATTTTCATCATCTGAAATTTCCTCCTCATCAATACGTTTGAATTTGCTGCTTTGATGCGATGTGACAGTTGATAAAATTCGCAACTTTTGTTCACTTGGCGCTTCTGCTTCATAGAAAATATCTTCACTGCTGATTGTTTCTTCCTCCTCCTCTTCATCGTCGTCATCACTTGAATCTGTGTTGTTGTCAATATGGTTTGATTCCACTGAAATATTTTTATGATGAACGGGTGGCGATGGTGCAAAATGAACTCGCTTTAGTGATGCAGTTCTTTGTAATTCTGCAACTTGTTGACAATGATGTTCATCATTTGGCATTTCATTATGTTCATTATTCTCATTCTTTGCATTCTTATCATCATCAGAAGTAGCAACAGCGGCAACATGAGTAGTACTACCACATTTTACATCGTTTGTTTTTTCCTCATCATCATGCGATGAGTTTGTGTTGTCTACGACTTTTGCTTTAAAAATAGCACATGAATTTTCATCACCATGAGGCACATACTGTTCGCTGTTTGTGGCAATAGCATTTTCCGAATATTCTTGATGAATTTGATTTTGCGAAGGTATATTGCTATTAATTGATGCAGGTTGAGTGATCACTGCACTTGGCTTTTTCACATTTTTATTATTATTATTATTATTTGGTCCACGATAATTATTATGATTATTATTATATCGATTACGATTACGTCCTTTACCCATCACTTCATCAAACTGAATAGAAGTGTGATCTGAATCTGTGTCAGCAGTTGTAGTTGTTTGATGTTGCTGTCGATCATTGATTAATGAAGATGATGATGCAACAACTGTGACAGGCGACGATGTGTTCGAATAATTATGACTGGGAGCAGCGTTCCCTTGTCTACTCGTAATAAAATGATCGTACGGTGTGCTGTATGAAGCTCGCTTTGAATCACGATGCTGATCGTAATTTTGTTGTGCGCGTGCGCCAAATGTGATCGCATTCGGATTGAAAAGTACATTACTCTTGTTTACCTCACCTACAATTGCTGGTAATGTCGCAGATCTAATTATAGAGTCTTCATTATAATTTTCTGCGCTTTTGTTTCGTTTCTGATCCAATATCTTCTGCAAAGATTCTTGCTGTTTCTCAATCGCTAATTGAATGTTTAACGAGACTTTAGGACTCGCTTCCTGTTCATTATTTGCTTGATTCTGCTTTGGTTTGTTTCGTTTAAAGAAACTGAACATTTTTATGAATTTTTCTTAAAATTTTTATCAAATGGAAAAAATACTGCTGTTTTTGTTTACAAAAATTATTCATTCATTTGTCATTGAAAAGAAATCAACATCTGTTGTCTTCAGTCAGTAACACCCAAATAATTTTTAATTTGTTTAATAAAAAATTTCTTTTGATGGCACAACTATCTTGCGGAATTCTTTTTATTTCTTTCTCTTTTGCAACGAGGTCTTTCTTTTTATTTATAACTAGACACGCGAAAACATCTGAACACGCGTTTTCTTTTTTCTCGTGATTTAATTTTTTTTCTTATTTAAATTAATTCCACAATATCTATCATTTACTGTTTCTGCTATTTAAACAAAGAAAATAAATTGAAATAATGATTATTGCTTCTCCTAGACAACGAAATCAAATGATGATGAAATAGAGGAGAGAAAAAGAGGAAAATTGAAGCGGAAAATTATTTTTAAATATCAATAAAAGTGGAGATTCATTTTATTCCTTTTTATAGCGGCAATAAATCAATTTCTTTCATAATAATAATGATCTAGGAACGTTATCTTAATTGCCATTTTCTCTCTCACTGAATGAATTTTCCATTTATATGCAAGAGAATGTCGCAATTTCTGTCAATATGCAATTTGTGAATATTAAAAAATAGCAATTTCTCATCTCTTGCTCGTTATGTTCACTAAATGCATTCGTATTTGACCCAAAACAGTGTGAACGACTTTAGCTGAAGAATAATTTTTTATTTCGGACTGAAAAATAAATACTAATTTGAATCACATGAACTAAATGAAAGTGTTTTTCATACAGTGACATTGAACTGTTTGTCTAACTCAATCATCACATATGGTACTTTTTAAAAAACACAGAATAGAGACAGAAAGAAAAACAAATTTTCTTTTACAAATGCTTGACAGAAACGCTTTTTTTAAAGTAAAAATTAACTAAAATTTTTAATAACCAATGAAGAAACAAATTGATTTGATGGAAGGCAGCTAGAAACTTCTAACTTTAAATAAGTAGAAGAAAGTTAGACTTAAAGAAAGACTTCTAAAATCTTAAATTGATAATTTTCTAGAAATTGTTAATAATTCATAATCAAGCAAACAAAAACACTATGAAATTCCATTTCAAATAAATCATTAATTAAAAATTACTAGATTTACTTATTGAAAAATTTCTTTTCTTGTTTTTAAAGAGAATTCAATTAGTTCAAGAAAAAGCTTAAGTTATACATTAGAAAAATTTTAATTGAAATCAATAAAATTGATTTTTATTTTCTACCAGAAATCATTAAAGTGAGAGGAAAATGTGGGATGAGCAAAATTTTCTTTCTCTTTATTTTCTTTGTTTAAACAAGAAAAATGATTTTTCTATTTTTGACCGCATTGACGCAATTTTTCTGCCGCTAAATTGAAATATGACACGAATCGTCTTTTTCGATGTCTTAATGAAAAATTTAAGGTTTTCACTATATTTTACTTGTGATGAACACAGAATTTTATTATTGTATATTATATTATTATAATATTATTATTATATTATTTCTCGATAGATTGAACTATTAGGTTTCTCGCATCATTAGGACTGTTGATAGTTTATTTTCAATATAAAACATTAAATAAATTTGGGAGCGAATGTAATCACGGCAGTTTCACACAAGTTCTCTTCCTGAATCAAACTAAATAAATTTTAATTCGATTTTGTTGCACAAAAAATTGGAACACACGAAAAGTTCACAGTGAAATTACAAAGGAAAATAAAGTACAAAAAAATTAAGCGAAAATTCCGCGTTTTTCGTTGACTATTTCACTCGTATTTCACATTTGAAACTGAAAGAAGAAAATTTGTATATTAAAGAATAATTTTCGCAGAGCAAATTTTTCTTCTTTTTTCTTGAAGAAAAGCAGAAAAAAATTAAAAATACACAACATATAGCAAATGTGATTGAGAAAGAAATGACGATGAGCGGTGATCTTTGTACATTCATATTTATTATAAACATTATCTCAACTTCGAAAAGAGAAAACTTAGTTTTTTTTCTCTTTCTCTCATTTCATTCTTAGATGTGGGAGGAAAATCCGTTTATTTGTATTTAACTGCTGGACATTGACGCAAACAATCATTGAGTACTGCTGGCAATAATGGCATAAGTATATATTTATAAATCTCTGATCTGTTTTCTTCTTCCATGCTTTTGTTTTTACTATCATAGAAATCAAGTGAAATGTTTTGAATTTTTCATAATACCCTACGGCCAGTATTTCTATGTAATGCGATAATCTCTAGAAAGAAATGAGTTAGAGAACAATTTCTGCTGTTTATAAATTTATTTCTTGTTTAAATCAAGAAATACTTCTATTTTAAGATTGAATATAAATAAATTGATAAAAGATTAATCTTTGATACTCTTTTTATTCTAACAATTTCGTTTAATGTTTAAATAAACTATGAAGCAAGAATATTTCAATACGCGATTTAATCATTAAAATTCAAATCCAGGGGGTTGTCTTTTTGACGAAAAAACCCCTAAATATGACCCTAAAACTGCTTTTTGAATGAAAAATTTTAAGAAGTCACCGAATATTCCTATAAACTGTGCTTTACATTATAGTTTATTACTCAATATTTCCTTACAATTAAGAAATAAAAATAATTAGAAATTCATAGTTAAATTAAATTCTAATAGAAATTTTGTAACGGCTTCGAAAAAATTGAATAAAGGTTAATCCAGATTTTGAATCAAATTTTATCTGCATGAAATATTCTATTATTTCTTGCTATAAAGTCTTAAATACTTAGTTTGAATGATTTCGAAATATCATAGTTGTAGGCCGTTACGGTCGTGTGAAATTACCAAGATATTAAAAAACTAAAAGAGATAGAAAGAATTCATGGAAAACGGAAATTTTTGTAAGCTCCCTTACAATTAAGGCAGTTTCAATCGGCCGTTAGGGAATTCCGAAAAAGCCCGCGTCATGCAACTATGATTTTTCGAAATTATTCAAACTTGAAAAAGTTTGTTAACAAAAGACTTAAATAACATCATTTAGTTATTTATTAATGTTCTTTGATATAAGAGAGTTTATTAATGAACTAATACAGACTTAATTTCTCATCTTTTTAGCTTAAAACTTTAAATATTTTGTTTTATTTTAAAATTTATTTTCGAAAACGTGTTTCGAAATTTTTGAAAAATGAAAATGCTTTCGAAAAGGGATGTGAAAACACGTTTGAAATTTATTTTTCAACAGTCAAAATTTCGATTGAAACTACCAGGGTAAGCTCTATCCATCCATTAGACAATAATAATAATTATTAAACTCTTAAAAATCTTAAGTAAAAAATTTCCAATTGAATTACGCAAAATGTATCTTAGATATTTTTGACTGAATATTTACGGAAAAATTTCAGCAGCTGTCAGTCATCAATCAACTTATATATAAAATTGTGAGTGGAATCTAATGATGAAACATGGAACGCAAAAGTTCTCATTTTTCAACGCGTGTATATGTTTGTGTCAATTGTACTTATCATATTTGTATGATTTGAACTTCCGAAACAAAAGATGGTAAATGAGAGGCAGGTGTGAAATTCAAGAGAGAACGATTAAGTGATTTTCTCATAACTATGAGAAGGTGGAATATAAATATATAGAACAAATTTTCATTTCTTGGCTAGAAATCTCATTTTTAATGAGGTTCACTCATTAAAACTTCACATTTTCACTTAAATGATCTCATTTCCTCACTTTGTTTGTCACGTTTATTTATTATGCAAGTAAATAGAACATTTGTAATTATTTCTGAATAATCTGTTTAAGGAAAATGTTTTAGCAATTGACTTTCCGAAAAATTTTTTAGAAAAAATAATTTGTTGTAAATAATTCATCAATAATAATGAAAGAAAACAAAAATTTCAAATTTTTCACAAATCAATACAAAATTTGTAAAGAAATTTTACAATTTTAATATTAATGAATGAACGAGAAAAACAATTTTCGAGGTGTGGAAATCTTTATCATCACAAAAACCATGACGTCAACAGAAACTTTTCTGTGTTTTACTATTAGCTCGTGTCATTCATGAAAATTTCCATCTTATTTTCTTAATACAATGTCCAATACATGAAAACATGAGAATATTCGATTTACTATCATTAATGACTCTCTATGCATTAAATATTTAATTTCAGATTGAGATAAATTTATTCCATGTTATTTTTCTCTTCCCAAAGCAAGAGATTCGTAAAAAGGATAAGGATGCCTGTATAAATGTATTTTTCATTGCATGCTAGTGTAATAACGATAAAAAATAACACACAAAAATGTAGATTCATACTTGAGTTGCCAATTTATTTACGTCAATTTCGAGTGAAATTTTTATGTGAAATCATTAGTCAACAGTGGATACACACATGTGTGTATTTACACATAGCAATGAGTTACTCTTTCTCTCTTTGAGAGAGCGATTCGAGAGAGTATGCGAGTTTTTATGGATATTCTTAAGAAAATATTAATAAACTTATTTTACTTACCAAAAGTCAAAATCACTTGAAATTTCATTGTCAGCTGATGAAAATTGATCTTCGTCAATATTTTCGTCGTTATTTGTAAGTTCTTCTGAACTTTCTTCTTTTCCTTCTTCAATTTCTTCTTCCTCTTCTATTTTTTAAAAGCACATAGAATTTAAAAGAAGTGAGAAAAGATTTTTATTTATTTACTTGTTGATTGTCGAAATGAAAAATTGATTTTAGCAGGGTTGTTAAAGTAGGTGAATCTACTAAGTAGATTTGACCTACAGTAGGTGTCACCTACTTTGTAGGCCGACCTACTTTTGCAAAAGTAGTTTTTGAAACAGCTTTTCTGATTGATTTTTACAAAAATCTGCCATTTTTCACTTTTATCCAAATATTTTTGTAAAACATAATTCTTTACATCAAAACGAATAGATTGATGAGAAACTATAATAAAAACAAATAGTTGACTATATTTGGATTGCAAATTAGTCAAGTTGATAATACATTTTGATCGAATCAGAAAAGCTGTTTCAAAAACATATTCAGACTTTACACAAAAATCTGAAAGTTTTGAGACTTATTTATGATGTTTGAAGAATGGTTGTGATGGTGTTTGAGAACTCTAGTTTATTTAATTCCATCGCAATGACAAAAGTTTTAAAAAATGTGTGTTTTCAAAATATCAATAATTTCGAAAAACACAAATAAAATAATGAATTCAATCTATTTTTCACTCCTTGGCTCTAAATGCTATCATTTTCAAGAAATTTATCAAGAAAAATTTCATAAATTTCAATTATTTATTTTTGAAAAAGTAGGTAAAAAGTAGATTTTACCTACTTCTATTA
>JACWBX010002699.1:989-16722 GCA_014622435.1 Polypedilum pembai | reverse complement strand
GTCAAGTGTTTGGTACTCTCACACCATTTTTTTCCATTTCTTTAAATGATGACGAAGACCAAACATTATGCACAAGATAAAATTGTCATTTTACCAAAAGACTGACAACAATAGATAAAGAAATCAGAAAAGTAGTTATTGTGCTGACTGCACGTACATCTTTTTGAATTTGAATATCTTTTGCTGCTGTTATTTCTACTTCTTATTCACCAAGTCCAAACAAACGAGATATATTTTGCGAATTGAGAAAAGTTTTCGTTTCTTGTTATCGCATCAACGGCAATTGTGTGAGAGCGTACACATACGAGAGAGAAGTGAAGAAAATTATTTATAACATTTTGTGCTTCGATTATGCGTTTTGCTACTTGCTCTTCTTATTCTTCTTATCCGTGTGCTGAAAATTGTAATCTTGGGAGTGAGATGAGTTGAGAGCATAGTCAACCTTTCTACAATAATGTTAGAAGATTTATGGACTTCACACCATTCTTTAATGCCGCTTTTTTCATACATGCCAAAACCGGGAGAATTTATGTGTATGTGTATATATGTTCTTCGGTTTTTATTCATTCTTTCTTTTTTTACTTCACAAAATTTTTTGTACAACAACAATAAACCGAAAGTTTGACATAGAAAAGTTTTCTGTCTTTTTTTGTCACTTCTCTTCGTATCGCTTTTTAGTTTTTCCTTTTTCACGCAATCTTCTGGCGCCTATCTAAACCTTAACTTTTAAATAAAATTCTAAATTCTTTTTTTTCATGAAATTGAAAGTGAGAAATTAAAAACCTTTTTTCAATTCATAATTTAACTGTCAAAATTCAAATTCTAGGATTCTCATTTTTGAATTTTTTAACGTAAACACGAGGGGGTGACAGCTTCTACGAAAGAAAATTTTTACGAAAAAATTTCGAAAGTTTACGAAAATTACGAAGGATTACGAAAGATTACGAAAATTTCAAAAGATTTTCGAAAGATTTCGAAGATTACGAGGGATTATGAAAGATTTCAATTCAAAATGTAAACAAAACAAAAATTCAGAAATTTCTTTTTCCAAAATTTCACTATTTGCTTAATTCTTCTGCTTCGATTCTTATCGAAATTGGCACAAATCGAATAAATAAGCATTTAAAAACGCGTTTGTCATTGTTTCAGGTTGAAATAAGAGAAAATTTTTAAATGATTTTTTTGAAAAATAGAAAATGCACAAACAAAATCAAAAATGTGACAAAAATATCAAAACTTTTGCAAAAATACCCGAAATTTTTTCTGTCTATTAATAAAAATAACTGAAAAAAGCTGAAAATTTTGGTTTGAATTTACGAAAATTACGAAAGTTTAAGAAGGATTACGAAAGATTACGAAAATTAAAATTTTTTCGTAAAAGCTGTCACCCCCTCGCGTAAACAAAACGGAAATTTAAATTTTAAAGTTAACGGAAAAATTTATTATTTTTAATGTTAATTATAAAATTACATAAATAAGTGATGTAAGACTTATAATAACATGAATTTGCTTTAGAATCAAATTTTTTTTGCAGATCAAGAAAGCTACAAATATTTCTCATTCATGGATATTTCTTGACTCTAGAATATTCTTTGACTGTTCTTCCATCAATCTAGGAAGGTGTATCATCTACAACAATCATTGATAAAATTTTCTTTTGGACTTTCAAACGTTAATTTCTTTGAAATATACAGATTGAAATCAGAATAGCTGTTGACATCAAACGACAATTTGCATGTGAGAGCATTTTCACACTGAATAATTTTTTTGTTCAAACGTTCTTCTTGTGATATCGAATTTTTATCTCTCAGCAGTTAAAAATAACTTTGACGCCACAATGACTGATTGATTTCGATGATAAGCGCGCACAAAAAACGCTCTACAAATTTCTCTTCATATCTAATGCAAAGCTTCATTAGTAGTCGAAGCATTTTCGACTTGTCAATATGCTTTATGTCAAAAAGAACGAAAAAGAGAATATTTTTTTCTTTCTTTAGTCGTTGCCAATGAGCAATATATATTTTGAGAGAGAAGAAAAAAAAAACAGAAAACGTGACTTGCATGCAAATCATTATTTCCTTTTATATCGATCTCGTCTAATTTATGTAAAATAATATTTTTCATATATAAAAAATTATGACATCTCGAAAATGTTTTCTCATTTTTCACACTTGATTATTGAATCGATAAATGACATGTTATCAGAAAGTTTTTTTTCAAAAAAGTGCTTTTAATTAAAAAAATTTGTGTCGAATGAAAAAGAACAGAAATTGATAATTTAAGTAAATTAATATTGCTATTAAGCATCGAATGAGGTACGGAAAATGCTTTATAATTAAATGTGTACGAGTGTGTGATAATCGTATTTAATTATGATAATTAAAAAATCTCCTCCTCACGGTTCAGCTCAATTGCGTTCTTTTGTCGTCGACAATATGAAGCATGACAACTTTCACGGTTGAGATTGAAAACCGCTTATTTTTATGTTATATTGATTAAAAGTGATTGTGATTGCTATTAATCTTAATTTCCATTGTGAATAAAAAGAACAACACAGATGAAAGGAAAGGATTTAATTGTTTATTTATATTACGAAAAAATATTTTTCCTCTCTCTCTTGTGTTAGCTGCGTGTGGGTTTTTATTTATTTACCGCATTCATTTCAATTTTAAATATATAAAAAACTAATAAAATATTTAAATATTTACCATAAATTTCACATGATTTCGTTTTCTCTCTCATTGTTGGATTTTACCCAATTATTTTCTGTGCTGCATTTCTGCATGGGTAGTTTACATTATAGAGAAATGTTATCAAGAGCTTTCGTCCTCTAGTAAGCTTTATTGAACAGAGAAGCTTATTGATGCTTAAGTCATTTCATGTTGCAATGAAAATTTTATCTTTTATGGATTTCGTGAGAAACTCACATTTAAAATAATTCCCAAATTGTTAATTCGCATGGATAAAGATATTTCAATTTTTATTCGATGATCAAATTAGATTTTAAATGAAAAATTTGAAAGTTTAAATTTTTGTCGAATGATTTTAAAATTTCGAAAATATTTACCTGAGGTAAAAGCAAAATATTTCTGTTCTTTTTCATATAAAAAAGGGGCAAAAATTTTGTCCATTTGTTCTTTTTGCACCGGTTTCCTTCTCTTCAGAAAATATTTATTTTTGAAGGTCAAAGAAAGTTTTAATCGCCCAATTTCACTATTAAATTTTTGTTTTCACTTCACGAATCTAAATACAAAATTACATTTTGAGAAAATTCAACGTCAATTTTGTTAAAATTATATTTAAGTTAAAATTAACACCCCTTGAATTTCAATTAATAAAATTGGTCGAATTTTTCAAAAAATTTAAAATTAAATCAATCAAGCTTTTTAGTTTTCATTCAACAAGTAAGCAAACAGCAAAAAGCTGTTTTATATAGAGACTAAAAATAAATAAATTCCAAACCTTACAACGACCCCGTCGTCCTTCTTCTATCTTGCATGTTGATGTTATTAATAAAATTATAACTATAAATTCATAAACAAAACCTTAAGAGGATTTTAGCATCAGCAGCAACAGAAGCAGCAATATCAGACTAAACAGTCATATCTCAAGGGATTAAAAACAATCTGCAGCAGTGAAAGTAACAAAATGCCCCAAAAGCACTAAGAAGATGAAAATCGGATGATATTGTCGAATGGTTAATGATGATGGCAATAAATTGCTATACAGACTTTCCTTTCAATTTCTTCAATAACAGAATTTCATGCAAACTTTAAATCTTGATTAGCTTTTGCCGAAAATGTACCTGATACATCATACTACTCTTCTTTTTCAGCATGCTGCCTGTCTGCTCCTCTTCAAGATCGATTATATAAATTACATTATATTATTATACATTTCTCTCAACAGTAACATCAGCAGTAGTGAAATTCACACACGCACACGAAAGGAAAATTTATTTATTTTTAGGAAGACAAATAGGCGTTCATCCATCACATGTATATATACGCGAAATGAAACATTTAACTTATTTACTTATAGGCTACAATTGTCGAATGTAGCGACGAAAATTTGATTAAATACATTTCATTGTCTAAAAGTCGCGTTTGCCAATACATCAGTTTCTCGCACTGGTGTGATGAAAGAAAGTTAGAATAGTAGCAGCAACAAAAAAAAAGAAAACTCAATTTCTTACGTATCAATTATCCTTTTCAAAGAAGCGAGAAAAGAAAGTTTGGGAAAAAGAGCAAAAGTGCTTTTCGATGTTTGAATAAATTGATAGAATAGCACACTCACGATTTCTCTAGCATATTGTTCTATTTGAATCTAAAGAAGTCAACTATTTTCAAAAAAGCGCTTCATTCAAGCACATCTATGAAAAAATTCTTTTTTTTTTGAAGCTATTTGGCTCTTTTATGATAGCAAGAGAAAAGTCAAATAATTCAATTGATTTTTTTTCCACGTTGAAGCATTAAAAAGCTTTTAAAAAATTATATTGCATAAAAGGAACAGAGATGGAGAGAGAGAAAAAGAGAAAAAAGTTGAAAAATTATTTTACTGTTGCTGCTTCTGCTGCTGCTGCTACTCATACACAGGTTTTTTATAGTTTTATTACACGAAGCTGCTACACCACCTTTCCTGGGAATTGTTTCCTCTCTTTACATTCATGATATGATGAGGACGTCAGAGAAAATTTAATAATAGAACGAGTGAGTGAAAAATGAAAAAAAAGGGTTAATGGAGAACAAACACATGAAGTAATTTTTTTATTTTGAAAAATTAAAATTAAATTGTATTTTTTGCAAGGTATAGCGACATTTATAATTTAGGAGAAATTTTTAATACTTTGTAGAGCATAAAAAATTTAGAATTAAAAACTTTCTTGCACACTTGACTGGTATGCATATATTTTTGTGCAAGTTGACTTACTGAAAAATGTCTTTAATTCATTTAGATTTTATTAAATTCGATCAATACTTGGTAAATTTAAGTATTATTGACTTTTATATAAATTTGTCAAAATTTGACCAAATTAAATTAAATTTCAATAAGTTAACTAGCACAAAAATATGTTCATACCAGTCATGAACCGAGCCTTAAATTATTGAAATTCTGCTTAAATCTGATCATTTTATTTATCAAAGTATCGCTGATTAATCAAAGTTTCTCGAACTTGATTTTTAGTTGTTAACAAAAAACTTTTTCATTCTCACAGCTGAGAGTCTCATTACATAGCGAATAAATTTATAAATTAATTTGTGAATGCACAAAAAAATAATTTCATAGCTTCATATTCTCACAATCATTTCATTTGAGACTTCCGTTTCTCAATGTTGATGAAATTTTACAAGCGGACGCTCACTTTTTTCGTTGTTGCTTGCTTGAGTTTTATTGTAAAGCTGATTATGATGATATGCATTGAGTTTCTGTACTTTTAATTCATTTTTTTTTTATTTTAGTTTAGAAAATAAAATGTAAAATACTTTAAATCGAGCAATTTTCAAACTTCATTAAAAAGGTAAATACATGGCTCACTTAATGATAATTCTAATCACATTTTTTGGAGCACATAAATAAGTCGAATGTGAATTTACAAAATGTAAGTAGCGGCAAAATAAGTAAAGTACTTTCTACCAGAAAATTGCGCATTTTGGTGAGAATTTTGCCTTGGCTGCTTCTGCTTCTTGACTCGATGAGCATTTTTTTATAGCGCTGCGAGGATGGAAAGGTATAAGGAGATTATGGGTCTTATACGCGCTAGAAAAAGCAAGCAAAACGGACGAAGGAAAATAAATATATTCAAACAATATTCAAATTAAAGCATTTTGATGTTAAAATTATGAAAATAGCACGCATTTATGTCCTTTGCGGACTTTCTTTCTTTGCCTCTGTGAGCGACATCATAATAATTTTATTGCTGCTGATTCCTCTCTCTCTCACTTTGTGTATATGCGAGTATTTATGTAACAATTTTTCATGAATCACGTAGCAAAATACATAAAAAAAAATGAGTATCATTGGCAACTCGCCGCAGTGCTGATATTTGCGTCGTTTGTTGATACTTTTTTTTGAAGAAATATGCGTGCGATAATTGAAAGTAATGAAATTGTTTCTCATAAAATGTTATTCGCTTTGTCTTTATTTCAAGTGAGCAAAATAGAAAACTCTTACCTTTTATATATTTCATGTATCACAGACATTTTAACACATTCAATAATTGATAATTGCCTTCATTTGGGGAAATTGACAGCAAGGAAACCAAAATGTTCTCAGTATTATAGTAATTTAATATCGTTTGCTTTAATATAATTGGGACTCGTATTTCTCTATTCTGAGCTGAATATATTCAACATATTAAAGCACAAAATTCATTCGAGAATAAAGTTATACTCGCAGCCACGGCCTCCTACTCCTTCTCTTGAAATTGCTTCATCATTTCATAATTTACCTTTATGCCTTTTATTTATATATGTATAACAAGTCTCTATGTGTGTGCTGTTCTTATATGTGTGTGGTTCTGCATGCATGATGAGATTTTTATGATTATTATCGAACAAACGTGAAGATGAATGAATATAAATAAATAAAACATTTATCAATTGAAATTTTCTGTCGACAATTGATTGTTATGTGTTGAAATTTAAATATAAATATGTTTGACATTTTATTTTATTAGCTTTAAAGCTTTTCTTTATCAAGGCAAAACATTTCGAGTAGTCGTAACCCGAATAACCAAAAATACGTAACGTTTTCTGTTTGCTTGCTTTTAGCATGCTTATCAGAAAGCGTAACGTATTTTTGGCAAGACAAAATAACTTCCGTAAAACATTACAAAAAGTGCTAAAAATTGACAAAAACTAGAAGTTCTTTTGTCTTAATTTTTGGTTATTCAAGTAAGACTTTTTGCATTGTTCATTTTTAAATTTTTACAATTAAAAAATTCTTTAGTTCTTTGCTTCAACTTGACCTTTTTTATGTTTTCAAGCTTCAATTTTTTGGTTGAAAAATTTAATTTATTCTAAAAGCACAAAAAAATGAGTAAAAAAGATCAAATTTAAGAAAATTGGAGCATCATATGTCTACACCTAGAAATAAGAAAATTGTACTTGAAAATATAATTTGAAAGTGTTATTACTTGAAGCTTTTTTGATTATTTCATTGTAAAATTAGGTAAGATAGGTAATAATTCAATTCTATTAATCTACAAATCATTTGTGAAAGAATATACTTACTCCATTTCCTCGTTATAAATCTTCCAGTCTTCTTCCTCTTTCATTTTCTCTCTGTAAATTTCAAATGATTCGCCCACGCATTTCCACCCACATTGCTACTGTTACTCTACCTTCGCATTGTTTTAAAACAACCATAAATCAATTCTTCAGAATTACTCTCAAATAACGATTTTCTTTCTTTTTCCTTTTCTGTTGACGTCTCGCTAGCAAGACATGCATTAATTAAATTCAGACAACAACAAGAGAGTAAGAGAGAAGAAAAAAACTCATCAGACATTCACGAAGAAAATCCTCGAATCTCATTCAATTTTCATTCTAATTTAAATCTGCCCCAAAGGCATCGAGCTGGAAACAAAAAATTACCTCCGATTTGACTTTTACACACAGCAATAGCGAACGAGAATGAGAAAGAAAGAAAGAGGCGGCAGTGTTCATGAAAATTAATATCCGATTTTCTCGTAATTTAATATGACGTCCTTCCATTTTTTTGCAACAACTTGCTATGTATGTGTGCTGTACAAATGTGCAGAAAGATGATATAGCCAATTTCAACAGCCTGTGGGCGTGTATGGGATTTTAATGTTATTATTAATATTCATGAGAGAAATTGGACAATTTCTGGATTTCTTTTTTAATTTTTCAAATATAACCTCTTTATTTGGTATTTAAAATCAATTTTCTGTATAAATCACTGGCAATTAAAAATTATTTAATAACTAAATCAATCGTCCATTTTTTGATTACTTGTGTAATTTATTACTTTTTGATTAAAATCAATAATGAAAGAGTTCGAACGAGAGTGAGAGACTGAAACATAATCCCTGTTTATTATTATTAACAGATATTATTTATTATTCATTTATATAGATATATAGAATATTTACTTTTATAATTTTAAAAATCCTCTTTAATGCATTTTAATCAGTCGCGAATCAATTCATAATTAAATGGGATTTCATTTTGTCATTAATTTATTTAAAAATTTTCATTTTCCTTATGGCAATATCACTCGATTCGAATCGCGTGAAATTGAAAAAGTTACTGTGGCTTTTTCAAGGAATTATTATTATTGTTTATTTAAGATTATTTACACAACGATGAAGAGAGCTTTAGAGAACTTTTATTTATTTACAAATATGATTTAATGGTTTGACTTTTTGAAACTTTCATGTTGTTTCTAATTAAACTTTTCCTTTAAATAACAAAGATTTTGTATGAATATTTACTCTAGTCAACTGCATAAATAATCAAAATTCTTCGCAATGTACAATTATTAACCTGTACATTCTATTGCATGATAAAAAAATTGCTTCTATTCTCTCTTCGGTATGATGCAAATGGTATTCATAAATGAATGATTTATTTTTGAATTAGTCTATTCGAATGAAACTAGAAACTTGTTCTATTTCGATTGGTATATAGAGTATAAATTTTGAGAAAGTTTCTAGTTTCTTATTTTTTTTGTCATTTATCTAAATTTATTTAAAAGGGAAGAGAATTACAATAAGAAAAGACTTCATTATACAGTAGAGAAAGAGGGAGAAAAGAATTTTATATATTTCCTTAGAAAATTTACAGTCATTAGTGAAGAGTGCAGAAAAGCCATAGAAATTTCCAATTAGGAGCTCTTTTTATGGCTCTTCACTCTCTTCTTCAACAAAGATAAATATATTTATAAAAACAGAGTTCAATATTCACAGAAGAATTTATTCGGGTTATTTACACATTGTCTGCTTACGAAAATCAGTCATGTCAAAAGCGTGTGGTGTTCTTGATACGTTGCATCATCTCTGGTCGCTCGTGCTCGGCATCGCTTTCAGGCAATGTTTGCAGTATTGATTTCTAAACGAGATTCAAATCAATGAGGTATGTTAGCAAATTAAACTCAACAGCAACAGTTAAAATACTCACTGATGTTTCATTTCCCATCATGGGCTCCGTTTGAAATAAGGGCGGTGGTGGTGGCAAACGTTCAAATTGGCTCGGATGTGAAATTGGCATTGCGTTGCGCGATGTACTGAAAATCATGTTGGATGGATACATTTGTTGTTTTATTGACGATGGTGGTGGTGGTGTACTTCTCGCTAGATCGATCTAAATGTATAAATGTACAAAATAGAGAGCATAAGATAGGAATAAGAAGAAAAAGTGAAACAAACCTGAGCGTATATACTCGGCTCAATGACACGTTTCATTTCATTATTACGAGGACGACCAAGTGTTGCACTTGAATAGAGCGTTGGTGGTTTTTGCATAATTGTTAGATCTGCATACGTCAATTCAGTCTGTATATGAAAAAAAATACAAACATCAGTATCTCAACAATTTGTTCTCTTCTTTCTTCTTATCATACATTTGCACTAACTCGATTATCGATATATCCTATACTACTTGTTGGCACTTCATTGTGATGGTATGTTGAACGATCTTGGTAGACGTGATGTTGCAAGCAATTATTATCATGCTGAGAAAATAATGTTCTATCGCAATCGTAGCTTGTCAGTGTAAAATTACTTTGTTGCTCTGCCATCATCACAGCCGTTGCAAACTTATTGTTGTTCATCCATTCGTTATCATTTTCTGCTACTTTCAAGATAAATACGTATATATGATATGAGCATCAAATGAATATATCACAAGATAAAGAATGATGAAAAATAAATAAGAAATGGGAGAGAGGTAAATAAAATTTTTAAAAATTCTTTTTTGTTTACAATTTTAACGAAAATTAGCGAAAACAAAACGAAAGTTTCAGAAAAAAAGATTAAAATATTATTTTAATAAAGAAACTACAAAAAGCGATACAACTGATATAAACTTAAAGTCAATTAAAAAACAAACTGAATAGAATCGCCTGTAACAACTCTGCTTTAAACTTTGAATATAATTGAAAGCTTTTAAAGAAATTTATTAAGAAAATTATTTCCAAGAAATTGCCAAAGCATGATAAATGTAACTAATTTTATTATTCTTTTCCTCTCATTTTCCTTATTTTCTTTATCATAATAATCATTTTCTTTTTCTTCATCTTATGTTATTGTATACATAAATATTTGTGTATTTACTTTTCATACCTTGTGGAATAATGTCAGGATTCTTATCAATGCTATCAGCACTAGATGCTTCTCTTAATATAACACCATTCTGTAATGATGGTGATAGTGTTGAGCTCATTGTTATTGTGTTACTTATTGCACGTGTTCTATCGCGTCTTGAGCCTTTCAAGCGCACAACTAGGATGATTGCTGATAATATCAGAATGAGTGCACCAAAGATCCCCAACATTGTGCTTATGAATGGCTTAATTTGCAGAAATGTTGGTGCGAGAACGGGCGAAAGTGGAATATCTGAGAAAGGAAACACAACTGTGGGAATATTTATGCATTAACATAGCTATGCATGTCGATATAATGTAATACATACCGGTCTGTTTTTCGGGTGTTTTTAATGTATAGCCCTGTAGCATTGCAGGTCGTGATTTACCCTTTTTGTTAACTGCCATCACAAGCATGTCGTAAACGACGCCCGGCTCTAATCCTTTCAATTCGAAAAATGGCGTTCTAGCATGGAAACAGTTAAAATGAAAATTTAATTGAAAGAAAGAAGAAGTATTATGCTTGGTGCCTCACTTTGAATTGACAGACGAGAATAGATGCTTTTGACCGTGCACATAGACTTCTGCGATAAAACTTTGCTCGAGACCACCATCAAATCCTTCTTGGCACGTTATTTGGAACATGTCAAATGTCTGGTTCAATATTGAACAATTCACCAATGGATCGGGCTTGCCTAATGGAAAAAAATCAACAATAGCAGCAGCCGGATGTGAGAATCAGAGATGCATGAACGGATAAATGCAAAATTGAATATGAGAAAAAAAAATTACAATATAAAATCGTTCTTTTGTTTACCTGCTGGTATTATATGGTATACACATGGCTCAGTCTGCGAACCAAGATCATTGCTACCGTAACACAAAAGTGTTCCATAATCCTTCGTATGTTGTTAATTGAAAAAAAGAAAAAAAATGAGAGCAAGAATAAAGAACAATTTTCATTTCTTTTTATTCCTCACTGCTACCACTGCTGTTTATGCTTTCTCTCTCATTTACCATTTTTATCAGTCGTTGTTGCAAAGGAAAGAAAGGAAAATTTATTTGCCTAGCTTTGAAACATCGCGTACACACATAAATATTTGAAAAAAGAAAGAGGCATAGATAAATTAGATTCTGAGAAGATTAAAGCGCATAAATTGAAAATTTATTCGTTTAGATTCTTGCAGTAGATCAAAAAGAAATTTAGGTCAAATATAACGAGAAATGAATTCTTTTATTCTCTATTTAAGCCATTCTGAATTTAAAGCGCTTTTTTGCAAGAATATATTGGAAATAGCTTAAAAAAGGTAAATTATTTAGATCTACTATAAAATTAATTTGATCTACATTAAAAATCTACATAAACTTTTAAATTTGAAAATTTTGTTATTTTTTAAAGAAAAGATATTACAAACCCACAAGCTAAAGAAATAAAACAAAAGAATTTCTCGTTCTCCTTCCTCTTTTTTGTATGTGAAAAATTATTATTCTTTTTATCTCTCGCTCTCTGCTTGTATATTATATTTTTTTCTTCTTAAAAACGCGCATAAAATTCATGTTAAAAGTGTCTCAGTTACACATTATAATGAACTTTTTTCATACCATTTTTTTTCCTTTAAAATTCCCAGTTGATGTGAATTAAGCTCAAAGCTTGGAGATATTATAAATAACGAGTATTTTATATTTAAATTAAAAACATTTTCAATGCAATTTTCTTTTCCCTTTTTCTCGCCTCTCTCGTTTACATTTTAAGCTTCATGTTATGCAATGCTCCTTTTTTAATGAATTTCATTCAGATCATCTGGTATAATAATGAACTTTTATAGAAGAAGAATATAGAGAAAGAGAGTGAGTAAATGTAATGAAATGTAAGTAGATGTATAATAATAACAACTCAGTTTATGTATATAAAAACCAGCAGTAGTAGTAGCAGCACCACCCTGATGCTGTCATTATCATTAAAATAATTATAAAAGAAGATGCACTGGAGACAAAAGCAGTCAGCCAGCAGCAGGAGTGGTGAGAGAGTGTCACTCGAGTGACATTTTGTCTTGATAATTACATGTTCAGTCATTGGTTTAAAATGGATGGTGCTTCTTGTTTTGTCATTTGTCACAATTGAGGACGGCATGTCCAGCAGCTCTGACACGGACGTGTTGAATTTCCACACAAAATTAATGTCGGTCGGTATGCCCATAACCTCGCATTGTATTTTTGCTGTTTCACCTCGTCCCACGTTATATGTGTGAATTTGTCCTGCACGACATACTGGCGCAACTGTTTTCAAAAAGAGAAGATGAAAAAAAAATTGTAATCGACAACGCGACAAATTACACTTACATTGAATTTCCAATAAAATTGGATTGCTCTCGCCTTCACCTTCTGAGTTTGCCGCTATGCAAATATATTGACCCATCTGTGTTCGCTTTACGTTCGTAATCACGAGACTTTGATTTGAAATTATAATTCCTTCACTCATTGCATTTAAAATATCTTTGCCCTGGTGTTGGGAGAGAGTGAAATGAATTAGTCAGTGTATGAATAAAATTATCTTTTTCCTGACTTACATTATGCTTCCAACTGACTTTATATACTGAAGGATTTGCTTTGATATTACATTCAAAGTACACGTCCGCTCCTTCACGTATGCCATCTACTTGACTTTGCTGATTAGTGCCGAATTCTAATGCAATTACTGGTACATCTGTGAGGAAGATAAAAGATGAAATAATGAACGCATTTAGTAGAATTACTTGAAGCACTCGTCTGGACTTTATTCTATTTAAAATAATTTCAATTGTATGCGGCAAGCTTACTAGCATGAGGAGCCAGAAAAATAAATATAATTCATTATTTCACGCCTGAGAAAGTTTTATTATCAAGAAAACCCTTTTTATTTTATTCTCTTCTATTTTGCAAATTTTCAGATATAACTTTTTGGCATTTTGTCAAAAATATTTCAAAATTTGAATTTTTTGAAAATTTCATTGTGAAATAATTTTGTTTTTAGTCAAAAAATGCGTTTTTTGTTTCAAATTTTTCATTTTTATAAAAATTTAATCTTTTCTCTATCCTTTTATGTAAAATGCAATTTAAAATAAAAAAATTATTTCCTCTCTTTTTCTCATTTTTTTCCAAAAGAAGAAAATCCCCAAGAGTGAGATGACAATGACCAAAAACACACAATCGTTCTCATACGGGCATAAAGATAGAGAAGGAAAGCAAGCATTGCCCTAGAGTCATAATTGACACATAATTTTTCAAGAGACGACACTTTAAAGGACAATTTTCAAATGCCATTTACATGGACATTATTATTATATTTTGTCTTATAATTGCAAATGGCAAATATAAGGGCGAAAAGGAAATTTAATCTCTCGTATATATGCATGATAAAAGGGAATTTTAATTTAAGTAATAAAATAAATTTCATTATGATTCGTTGTTCTCGTTATGTTCATTATGGCTGACCGGCTGGTGTATGTGTGTTCATGGAAGGAAGATTAATTACTTAGCAATATAAATTGCTTGTGCATACATGTCATTGAACACACACATAAAATTATTATTATCATGAAAATGAAGAGACCGAGGAGAGAACAATTCTCATATTTAGTAGCAGAGGGAGATCTAATGAATTTGAGATATTTTAGGACGACAGTGTATGTGCATGGTCCATTAAAAAATATTTCTAGCTTCGAGGCTAAAAGATAATATTTTTTTCTGCTCATTCATTCTTCTTTCTCAGTAAATTGATTCCTTGCTTTTAATTATAAAGATTTTAAATAGATTCAAAAATGTCAAGATGAGAAGAAAAAATTGCTTTAAAGGACGAATAAAAATAAATTTCATGAATGTTTTTCAATCACTTTTTTAAGCAAGAATGTACAAGAATATAGAAAGAGTGTAGGATGAAGAAAATCTTCTAAATTTAATAATTGATGTTCTCAAATTTCTTTCATGAAGATTTTTAAAGATGAAATTTAAAATCTTTTGATATGATAAAATTAGCAAGAAAACCCAGGCTTAGACACACAGCGCTCCAATTTGATCTTTTTTGCTAAATTATTCAGACTAATTTACGAAAAACCAAGCGTGGAAGTACTAAAATATCAAATTGAAGCAAATGAAAAAAAGAAAGAACAATTTGTTGCTCCTTATTACTCATTCTTTCTCTTTCTTGTATGTCCACGCCTGGAAAATTGACATCATTCATAAGTATATGTTAGAAATCTTAGCTATGACAACATAACAAGCACGTATAAAATATATTTTAAACTTCTTTATTGTACAGTTATATTTAGATGTGATAATTAAAATAAACATTGCATAATGAGCATATGTTTACTAAACGTGAACTTTTGAACGAAAGAAATAAAGTCAATTGGAACAATATTGCAAGAAGTTTCATACAAAGAGCCATTAAAATCGATTTGTAAATTTATTGTGCACGCAAATAATAAAAGGTGAAAAAGAAAATAATTTTTTTGCTGCTGCTGTTCAATGCAATACGAAGAAGAAAAAGTTTCTCATCTCTACTACATTCTTTTTGCTTTTTCGTGCTCCTTGTTGGAATTGTGAAGCCAAAATTAGTTTTATTTTCTTTCCCTCTAGTAGAAAAACTTTCTTTTTCTGTTTTTGAGATAAACTTTGCTTTTAAGCATGAATTCTATAAACTTACGGTGAATATCTAGTTTAAAGCCTTGTTCAATGCCTGATTCAGGAATTAATGTCTGTTCAGCGCGACATGATAAGTATTTTCCCTGGTCTTCAAGTGTAGGCGCGTAAGAAAGAATTGATCTTGTCAGGTTGCCGTCAGATGATGTCTAAATAAATGAGCAAAGAAAGAAAAACATGATGAATTGGCACAAAAATTCATGTCTATAAAAAATAATTTCTGCTTACCCATTCTCTCGTTGTTCGCAGCTGCGTTGAGCCTTTCCACCATGTAATCAATGGCGCTAGACGAAAATAAATATTATTTCAAAGATTTATTAAATTAAAGCCCTGGGGGGTGCAACTGACCGTTACAGTCCCTAATTTGAAAAAACGCTCAGCTTTGGTCCCTAAATTACCGTTAAAAATTCGTTAGAAAAATTGGCAAAAATAAAAATTTGTATTGTTTACATTTGTAATTTTTGAGACCTTTTAATTTAATCAAGAAATGCAGAAGTTCTGCATAACAAAGAACTATGTAAACAACTTACCTTTGAATATTAATCATTATAAAGACACTTTAAATAATGTTCATAGTTTGAAATTAGAGAATTTAATAGGATTTATGGAAAAATCTTAACTTCTTTTAATTTAATAGTTTAGCAAGATGAATAATTCCAACATGAACTTATGTTTTACATCAGAAAAAATTGTCAAATTAAAATTTGTAGCAACAATATTAGAATCATTA